>VACF01000476.1:0-271058 GCA_006891605.1 Pleurozium schreberi | reverse complement strand
GCCGTTGTTACGATTATTTCCGGAAATACAAAATCATTTTGAGATTAGCCCTCTCGTATTTTGCTCAATGCGCCAACGAAAGTTACAAAACGAATCATATAAGTCTCCTATCTCTTTTTCAACATGTTCACCAAATTGAAATCGTTGATGTTGCCGTAGTATTTTGTATTATTGTGAAATGTGATTGGCATGTTTTGTCTCATGCCAATGGATGTTTTTAATATTGAATTTTTCACTCAAAATTGAGTATTATATATTAGTTTCATTTAAAACAATCAAATGTAACATCTATAAATAGAAATTCTTAAAAAAAATAAAAGAATGCTATCATGCAAATTTATATTTTCAGTTTTTTTGTTGAAAGATACAAAAAAAAATCTTATAAACATTTGTGAAGTTGATCACAACAATTTCTAATTCTRTATGAAATCAACCATTTTCAAAATTTAATGTGAATATTAACTTTCATTGTCATAAAAATAAGACATAGAATGAAAAAGTATACAACAAACTGAGTTTTGAGTTTTCATGTTCTTTTTGAATAATGACATATATGGTGAATATGATGAATACTACATTGTATTATTGTCAAAACCATTTTTGAATTCAAAAGGATTTAATTGAAATGATTGTGACATTATCAATCATTTCTCTATTAAAAAAATTAAAAAAATACATTAATGCTTTTTCGTAGAAAACGATGTTTATCATTCAAATATTTATCAAATTTCACAATCATATATATTTGTAGTGTTACCAATTCAATAAGTAAAATGAATTAGTTGTAAAATCTCTAAGTTTTTCTTACGTTTTCTATTTATGCAAAAGTCGTGGCGTTTGTGAAGGTTTTGAAATCCTTTTGACGGGTTATAAATTTCAAAAAGTGATATTTAGATAAATTTATGTTGTTTTGAAAAATCAAATATATATGTTTTTTTTTATATAATTTCGTTTTTCAAAAGTTCCATCATTTTGCTTTAAAATTTGAGATCTAAATATTAATATCACTGTTAAAATTGAATTCTAAAAAATATCACATGTATAAAAACAATTACATTCATTTCATAAATAGATGCTGTAATTTTGGGATATGGGAGGTTGGTTAGCAAAATCTACCAAAGTTGAAGCTCAAACGAATACGTCACATTTTAATTCAAGATTAAAAAACGTATCTACATCCCCTAGAATAACTCGATCACCTGAGCAATTAGAAAGAATAACTCGATCACCTGAGCAATTAGAAAGAGATGAAAGAGTAAGGACAAAAAAACACATTCATGAAGTACTTAGGGAAAATTATGATTGGGATCACGTAGAAATTAATAAAATTATAGAAATTTTTACAATACTTCTTACTAAAGACAAGAATAAGATTGAAATAGCATGGAAAAATTGGAGACTAAAATCTTATGAGAAAATATTCAAAGATAATTTGGTTCTATGGAACCCTAGCATTTACGAAGATGATGAAAATTTGACATATGCAAATCTTTATCCATGTATTATTAATCAAATAGATGGGAAYCCAATCATAGGCTATAATGAGAGCTCTCAAAAATGGTCAGGATTGTTTAAACTAGATTTTTTACCATTAGATGTAAATGATATTGTTGCTGGTGATGGAGGTTTGCTTTGCATAAATGGAGGTCTSCAACCAAGAACTGCAAATCCTCAAACTCCACCAATTCCTCATTCTGAAGATTACAATTATACACTTTATCCTCAACAATCTATACTTCTAGTTTGCAACCCTCTTACAAAAGAAATCAAATTCATCCCACGACATACAAATAAAACCTTAGAYAATAAGATTGCATGGATGACAACAATGATAAATCCTAWAAAAAATGATCTAAATAAATTGAATCCACCCAAACAAAGATATAGATTATATGTTGTTGGAAGTCATGAAGATGTGCCAACCTTTGGTGGAAATGGTTGTAATGAACTTGTGTTAATGGCTTATGATTCAAGATCTGACTTATGGATTTTTGGATCAGTTGTTGGACAATGTAGATTTCCAGAGTCTGGAAAGACAAGTATTGCAATATTTGATGGAGGATTTGTGATTGGTGGTCAAGAAAAATCTATTATTATTGATGTGGAAAAAAAYAGAAAAACAAATATTAAATCAAGTTATGTCATTGATTCCCTTGTTGAAAGTCAAACTTTGAATTTCAAACCTCCGATAAAACCAAGTTACTTGTGGAAAAATAAATTATTTTTTGTACACCATTCATCATTGAAATGGCACACAATAGATTTTGAGATTTTGGATACAGAAGGTTTCCCGCGAGAAGATTTAGAAGCTCCGCGAATTTTGCAATGTGAGCCAGGAAGTACAATATATGTGGCCACAAGATCAATTATAGATCCTTCTACAATTGAAATCCATGAAGTTCTTATGTCAAATGGATATCCTTCCGGAGACTTTGTGTTTACAACAATGATGCCTACTAATATCTTCAAATCACTATTTAGGAGCGAAAAGTCTTCAAAAAGATACGATTGTTGTGGTGGTCTACAATTGTTATGCTTTTTAGTACTTGATGATAAAGAAGATGATACAAAAAAGAATAAGAAGGCTAATAAAAAAGATGACAAAATGGTATTGAAAGGTGAYAAGAAAGATGACAATAAAGATGATAGTAAAAATGATAGAAATACAATCATAAAAAAGAAAAGAAAAAATGACTCAAMAAATGTTGCAACATTAGCCATCTTTAATATAAAAWCAAAAAGATGGTCTATATTATTAACACCCAACCTAAACAATGAAAGCTCAAATTCTTCCTATGCTTTGGCAAAATGTGGTTGGAATCCAAATTGGCTAGCAAAACCATAGATTTGAATAAAATCATGAATTTTGGATGAGCATTTTTGATAGTATGTTTTTTTATTTATTTAATAGAGTTCATATATCTAAAAGTTCTTCTTTGCCAAATTTAAAGTCAAAATCACAAGAAAACCTTAGCTTTAGAGAAATTAAATTAGTAAATATTGAAAGAGAGATTATATGTTTTGTTCAAGTTAATCCTAATTCTAATTACTTGCAATAAATATTTTTGTAGAATCTCATATAATTTCTTTTTCAATTAACTTTTAAATGCCTAAAACACCATATTTTGGTACCAACTAAACTTCGAAGTGAAATAAAATATTTTCAAATTACTATTTGTGGTATTTTTTTGAATATTTGGATTCTTCACCCTTACAACATATTTGAAGCGTTACTTTCAAATTTCCAAAATCTATTCTATAATTTTTTTAAATGAATTTTCAACGTGATTTTTGCCTCACAATCCAACGTATTTGAAGCTCAACTTCAAATTAAAGCCTCTAACATTAAAAATCTTCAATAGACATCTTCAATATAAAAATCATATAAATAATTGTCTTCAAATCTTAATTTTTGATGCTTATTTGATGCTTAAATTGGACTTTAAAATATTTTATTCACTTCAAATATTCAAACTCCAAAAAGCTTCAAAAAGGCCATAGGTATTTTGGGGTTAACTATGCTTCTCTACTATGTTAATAGACCATGAAAATTTCAGCTCCAAATCATTAAATTTAGTGACTCACAACATAGTGAAAACCTCTAAACCTCAAAGTGTGACAAATTAGCAAAAATGATTTTTAAATATAAATTTATTTTTTAAATAATTTGAAAAATAAAATATATGATTATCATCAAGCTAGGCATCTCCAATAAATGTTTCAAGTTTAGGGGATTTATGCTTCAAAAGTTATTAAAGATTACAAGAGAGCGACATTATTTGTGACAGAGAATAGTACAGGCCTTTCTTGCAATGACCCTGTGACACACTTGTGCCCTTCCAAAATTAAGGTTTCCCCCCTCAAATACTACAAAAGGCATTTAAGCACTGAAGCTTGTTCAAAAAACAAATGACAATTGATGACAATTTYATAAACTGTTGATATTTCACAAGCCAAAAATTGTGACATATATCTTCACAAAGGTTCAATTCAAGCCACAATCTACAAATTGTAGAGATTTTGGTTTTAGGTTATGTGTCTAGAGCCACACCAATTTAATTAAATTGATATTAACACTATAATGAAACATTGGCCTAAAAGTGTCCAGTAGATGACTACCCAAATCACTATAGAAATGAAAAATGCACCTATTGATCCAAAAATCTAATCAATTTTGAGTGAGTATAAGATTTCAAAATTATTGGTTATAATAAGCGAGCATTATTCTAAGGTTCAAGATAGCTATGATTAATAGTCCTCAATCAAATTCCTTAAACAGTCATATCAAACTTATAGTTCCTAGTCTTTAAAAAATGGGCGTTCCTTGAATGATGAACGAAGAAGTCATGTTTCATTGAACACCACATAAGGTAGGCACCCCCCAAATGGCACCTAACCTTAAAACGCCATCTTCAAAATGTGTACATCTCCAAAACCAGTTATGTACCTATGTGGAAGAAATGCTTTAATTAGAAACAAACTTTGAAACTCCATAACTTTTGCATTCTCTATCCAAATGGTGTGTTCTTTGTTGCATTGGAACCTCCTTTCGCTTGTAAACAAGACAATACGAAATTCTGAACAGCCTGATAATAGTAACTACACACAGGACGAATTTGTAGCGCTTTTGGGTGAACCCACCTTATAACGTTCAGCACAATTAGTGTCAAAGATTCCCCATTCTTCAAAAACATCAATATTCTGCTCATCCAGTCCGCTCTAAAACGACTGCAATACCTGGTATGGTCGTAGCAGATCCTCTTCTGGCGGTGCTCCGGGAGCTCTAAATTCTTAAACACCGATTCTGWACAACTGCAATTGAGCCTGTGCACATAAATCTAAATATCAACAGCTCTACCTCGCTACTCCTGTGCACCCCAGAGAACGAATAATTATGTTAAGCTAGATAACTGCAACGTCGATCACAATAAGGAGAAAGACTACAACTTTCTTTCTATTAATTAATGAAACAGTAACAAATGAAGTTGCATGCATCCCCTCTTTTAACACCCATTGTCTTCTCCGAGAATGTAATAAGGTAAGCAGGCCTGGCCATGATGCGAGTCCACAACTGCGGAGAATCGAGAACTCGTAAAGAGTTTCGAGGAAATGGGAAGCTGCTGCATAGCACTAGTCTCGCCAGAATTGGAGGAGTCCAGACTGGAGCATGATCTCGGGCTGCAAATTCCCAGTGTGAGATCGAGCTCCAGCACTCCAGTTTGAGAACAGACTGGTGACGATGCGTGGAGGTCGTTTTCTGTGCACACAGTGGCTTCTTCTTCAACCTGCGTAAGGGATGCTTGATTCGCGTTMGCTGTGGTGGGCTTCAGAGAGAGCCGAACAGCACGGGCGTGGAGGCTTTCGCCTGGAAGCAGATTCGGAGACTGCCCAGGAGAAGGAGGAGAACAATCGGGCAACTCGAAGTTCGTCTTCGCCTTCGCACCTCGCAATCTCCTCGCAGCGGCGTCGTAAGCTCGAGCTGCCTCTTCCGCAGTGTCAAAAGTCCCGAGCCAGTGTCTGCATTTCCCGATTCTGTCACGAATCTCGGCAGACCATCTTCCCCACGGCCGTTTCCTGACACCTCTGTAAGCTCTCTTGCTAATGGAGAATCCATGATCATTACTGGAAATAGAGTTTTCCCCTCCCTCGGGATTCACTCGCTCAGTGGAAGCCTTTGCATACAAATGAGGATTCTGCACAACTTGCAACGCAGATCCAAAGAGTTGCGAATCGCGACTCAGTTCTTGTAAACTAGTTGGAGGTTGTTGGAGAATGTGGTCTGTTGGTGAATGTCTAAAAGTATCTGAAGAGTAATCAGGGTATACTCTCTCCGACTTCATACTTCCACCGGAGAAAGCAGAATTTACACCAACAGTAGAAGCAAAGGTTGAACTGAACTGRAGTTGTCTCGATGTCTGTGAATCGCCGAAAAGAGCATGTTGTCCCACAACTGCACCGATTCCGTAGTCATGACTGGTACTCAAGTCATCGTCCATGCCCAGTGACAGATCACGAACTGAGGAGTTTCTTACAGGCTGCTGCAGCTGAAGTTGAGATGACGACATGTTCACAGCAGTCTGCTGATTTACATGGGAATACTGGCTTGGCGCATACGGAACTGGAGTTCCGAATGTTGAAGTTGGGTATGAATTGCAAGCTGGGGCCAGTGGCAAGGAGCGCACACAGTCTCCATCGATCGTATGGAAGCCGAAGAGCTCCAATGGGTGAGTTTTCTCTTTCTTAGGTGCCGATGTCGATGTCGACGTCGACACTCCGCATGAGTCCCACTTCCGCTTCGCATGCGAAGCGTTTCCGAGTAACAAATCGTGCAACGCCATAGCTTTGGTGATCGATCGAGCTGCTATCCAGGATACGTAAATTCTGCAGGAGGACCACGCACGAACTACATATTTCTAGGATCTAAACAAACGTAAGAAAGTCTTCCATTACGACTGAACCGTAATCAAGAAACTCTCACAGACTGTAAATTATCCTTTACAGTTTGGCAAAGGGGAGGAAATCTCTGAGTTCACAACTACAAATTAAAGGAAAACTCGGATATTTTCTGCTACTTGAACTTGTTTCTTATGAATACGGCTGCCTAGACTGCAACTAAAGGGATTCCGATAGAGGAGCTAGCTAGAACTGTGAGTGGAAGAGCACTAAGAGAGAGATAGGACACATATTTCAGTGAAACAAACTGAGCAGTAGGAAGCATCCACTTACCAAAATTTCTACAGACTCTTGCAAGCAGAGTCTTGGAGCTTCAGGATGATTTGTCTTGTACAGCTCATTTGGATCAACTGTAAATGCCCGTGCTCATAGCAGGCTTAAATTTCATCTCACGTGTGATAGATCAGGCATTCGATCGAGGATCTTTGCTATTCTATTCTACCCTCAAGCCTCCTCCTAGATTTTTGAAATCTATACCTATCTTAGATACTTGAAATCTATAAATGTGCTAAATGTTTCAGATCACGCGGTCTGAAATCTAAATACGTCATAGATTTCTGAAATCTACGTAAAGTCGTAGATGACATAAAATCTATACCAATCCTAGATTTCACTTAAGCAGTTCAAACTTTAGCGGTGAAAATGGCGCATTGAATACCGCCAATTTAATGAAATTCGCCATGACTATACATGGTTATTTTTTTTGACATTTGCATCTTGTACCATGTAAGTTAAATACCGACCAAATTTCACAATCATAGGAAGAGTTTTGGACATGCTGCTTGGAGCTGCCCAAGCTGCCCTGCAAAGTTCAAGGCAGCATAACTTTTGATCCGGGCACTTGATCGGAAAAAAAATTAGTTTTTCGGGAAGAGGGTATATAGATACACGTTTAATCCAAATTTCATGAACATCCAACCAAAAATTGATTTCATAGAAGGGTCGTTGCAAGGAACACTTACCGGTTTTGTCTCAAAATGGCCTATTTTCAAGAGTCCTGTGACTTTTGGAATAATTGTTTTTTAAATAAAATAAAATACGGATAATTTGAAGAGAAATCATGTGAGTATTATGTCTCCTAAAATTCAGACCTAAGAAACTTTACCTCTAAAAGTTATGCAAAAAAAAAGGACAATGGAAAATACAATGAAAATAGATACCTTTCTCTTTTCTTTTTTAAAAATAATAAAAAAATTCAAGAAATTCAAAAAACAAATCTATTTTTTCTAAGTTAAATATTCTTCTTCTCCAATAAATTTCATATTCAAAAAAAATATTTTGTGTTCTGTATAAGTGTATCTTGGGAGCAGGATTGTTCTGTTGAACGCGTTTTCGGGTTTCGGTGTCGAGTTGTCTGTTTGATGTCGCATGTCAAATATGACAAGTGTCACATATACTCGACAAATTCAAAGGCGCCCACACCCGCGGGCCGCAATCGCCCAACTTTTAAAAAAATTCTGCCCGATGGGTAGATATTTTCATCCGACATGGAAAGCCCAAACCACATCAGTATAGGTGACTGCGGGTTGCTGTAGGGCGAGTGCGAGTATTGTAGGGAAACCGCGGGTACTGTAGGGCAACTGCGGCTACACCCGAAGTCGCCTAGTGCACTCGCCCTGAACTTGCGGTCGCCTACACCCGAGGTCGCCCACATCCAAATGTGCCCTGGTTTCTGTCACGTGGTTGCCAACTGGTAGACATGTGGCGAACGGGCAGGGTAAAAATTTTCAACTAAAAGTCAACTTGACWTTGACTCTATTAGACAGACAAAGAGGTCTACTTGGCGTGTTGGACGTCGTGTTCGTCGAGTTGTCGAGTTGTCCGGGCAAACAACCATGCTTGGTAGAATGGTAGTGTATTTTGAGCACATGTGGAAGTTGGACAGTTTAGTATTTTCAAAAAATCTCTCTTGGACTTCTGTAACTATACTAGACGACCATGCATGCCAATTTTCAGCTCAAAATTTGCTTTTTTGGGTCAAAAATAGGACTAAAACACCCCCAAAATGGCTAAGGTAGACAGCCAATCGAGGGCAATTTAAAAATAGTAAAATCGTTTTTAAAAAACTGAAAAAATTACACAACATGTAAAACTTTTGTGTGCACCTTCAATCCAAGTTTCAAGTCAAACAAACAAAGTATGAAAAAGTTATGAGCAAAAAACTACTTGGTAAAGGTCAAGGGGACAAAAAAAAGGACAAGTGTTTCTTGCAATCACCCAGAAATGGAGAAACCTACCCAAAATTTCTTGCGTACGTTGAACGAACACTTGGTCCTTTAGAGGTCAATTGAAAACAAATTATATTGGGTGATAATAGAGGTATGATCCCCGGTATTATCACATTTGGAAGTGGTGGCATGATTTTGGTTTGTCAGGCTTATTCAAAACCTCTCTTTGTCCCACATTAAAGATGTCAATGATATTCATTTTCTAAATTGCACTTGAATTTTTATTCAATTTTGTGCTTTACAGGGATGATGACAACTGTGAGTTGCTTTCAATATAATTGCAAACAAATTTCATGCATGGGGCCTTGTATATGCTAAGTAGTCTTCTTCCAATCCCTATTGCCTAGTCACCCCTCCAACCCAATTTCTAGATACATGGGGAATTTTGATAAAATGGTGCTATTGCGCCATCTTGCAGCTTTGGCACTTTGACGGCTTTGACTTGGCGGTTTGAAATGTATACATGTCCTATATGCCACTTTTATTGTTTATATTGTGCAGTTTGAAATGTACACCTATCTTAGATGGCACTTTTACAGTTTAGAGTGTACGATGTGAAGATGGCATATGGAATACGCCATTTTGATGAAATTTCCTATATACAGCCTATTGTTTTGAGCCTAAGACAAGACTTCACACAAGCCTAGAGCCCTAAGCATAAGTAAATATTGTGAATTTTTTTATAAATATAAAACTTAGTATAAAAAAAATCAACGATAAAACTATATGGCGAATTTCATTGAAATGGCGGTATTCCATGTGCCATTCTCAAACCGCACAGTCTGAATTGTGAAGTGACATCTAGTGCCAAAGCTGCAGGTATAGATTTTGAGATATCTATGACATGTCTAGATGTCAAAAATCTATGGTACTCTTAGATTTTAGACCGCGCGGTCTGAAATATTTAGTACATGTATAGATTTCAAAAATCTATGACAGGATTAGATTTCAAACTGAATAGTCTAAACTGTAAATAGTGCCAAAATAACAAACTATTACCGTATCACCATTTTAATGAAATTAGCCATCAATGGTTATTTCACATAGGTTCCTTCTCCAATTGGAGTATAGGACTGGTTAAGCCTTGTGATTTTGAGCCCAAACAAAGGATCATAGGTTTAAATTATGCACTTTRATGTTTACCAATAAACATGTCTTCAAAAATCCCTAGTTTTCTCATTGTTTTTTGGGTCAAAATTCAATTGAGAATGTTTTATATCATATTGCAAGAAACATGACAAACATGTTACATTACAAGTGTACAAGCATCATTCCAAAAGTACCATTTTTTCTTGATTCAACAATCTGGGAGCCCCTCACACTCGGGCTTCCCATGTGTGAGGGCCTCCCACTATACAGTTACCTCCCTTATGTCTAAATGAAAATAGTGAAAGAGTGCCTTTGACTCACTCGTGAATACCGGTATGTGGAGAAAACCCTATCTTCGAAGTTGGAGTCGTTGCGTTTGCGGTGCATCCAAAGAGATTCCGATTGTCGTGAACAGACGCTGCAGGACAAGGGGCTTGCAGTACACACAGCCAGAAGCGCATCAAGCGCGCACACATCAACGAAATCAGTTCTCAAATTGAATGATCAGCAAATGCTTAGGGCTTTGAAATTAGGGTTTAGCTTCATAGGATTTGTTTCTCTCCGAAGCAGTCGATTCGATTGATCACTGATTTCGAAATGTCACATTAAGAATTGCTGTCGTGTGTACGTTTTCCGGTCTTTCTAACTTTCTTGATCATCAGTCACCCACTTCTGTAGCACTCGCGTCAGTCAGAGGTCTACGAAATTCCATTGTCAGTTTGTCGCACATTCAATAATCAGTTCATCAACTGGTGAATCTATGATCTTTGCAACAGGGACAACTTCGACAACCTTAAGATACTCTGTTTTTTCCACCAAGTCAAGTCAATCCATAGTCCGTGATAAGCGCAGTCAACTAGAGTAACGTACAAGACCATTGGCGCTCGTCGATCAATTAAGATGCTTGGATCATTACAAAGAATTCCTTCCTTTGCTTTAAAAAATTAAAAACTCAGATGCGCGAATTATTCCGTAGGGTCGGAGGAGAACCGGACGATGGCCACGCCCATGCCGTCACATGATTGCAATTCTCGCACGGGGTACTGTGCTCGCATCATCCTGTGCATGATCAGCTCGGGTTTTGGCTGTGTTAGGCTCTATAAATGTTCCAAAAGGGGGGCCGTTCCATCTGCGCCAGTCAAGGAGACCTGCATTGGAAACTGTGCAATTTGTCCGAGGACAGAGGAACTTGTTTTTTGTGGCACAAATGGGACATTGAGATTCACTTTTGGTGTGCCCATGCCACCGATTGATTTCTTAGGCTTGGTCGATTGTTTTCTGGCATAAATGGAAGTTTAGGTTCGATTGTTCGAAGAATATATTCATTCATTCCTTGTTACTAATTATTACGCCACGGTCACCGTTACCGCAGGAGTCGCAGGACTGCTCGGAATGGTCAGTCAAGCTATTTTTTATTTTGGGAAAGAATTGCTGGAGTTTAGGTCTTCGGGAAAAAAAATTCTTTGCAAGGAATCCTCCATTGTAGGCTTCTGATTTCGGTGCGGAGTCTGCCGGTGGATTGTTTATACGATTACACCGAATTTGAGTGCGCTTGCGGCAGCGTCCATCAAAATCAGCAGGGCAGACAGAGTTGAACTCAAGGCGTCCCGGGATCTTATTGGAGACTGTTTCCATGATCCTGTAAGGGCCGGCTTCTATGTGAAGTCCTGCTGCTGAAGCCCACCTATGATTGGTGGGATGGGGACTAAAAATGAAATCTTGGACTTGTTTTTTTGTTTTTGTTTTTGAAACATACGACCTATGAGGGTGGCAGCGATAGAAACAACCAATGCAGGACTGACACGACACAACCATGGCAACCGGGTTTTCTTGTCAGAATTACACATCACGGGCATCCCCGTCAGGACACAAGAGGAGGAACACAAACAAGATCACCATGAGTGCATGTCACCATGGGGAATTGAACCGGCAACCTCGTGGATGCACTCACTTGTTCCTACCACTTGAGCCATCACCCGGGGTAGTTTAGGGTCATTTCAGACCAAAAATCTTGGACTTTCAAGAGTGGGACAAGGTCTTCCATTTTCATGGGTACTCTTTTTTCTTTTTTAAACCAAAATAAGATGTCGAGATTTCTCCAATCTCTCCTTTTTCAGCTTTTTTTTCTTGAAATGCTCCTAAAATTTAAAGAAATTTGGTTGGATGCTTCGTTTTTATTTGGTTTGGTTGAATAAGGACATGTGAATGACCGACTAGAGGTCTCCCATTAACCCTAGAGCTCCTGATTCATCCCAAAAATTGACTACTTGAGAAAAATCATTACAAAGTGGTATTTGGAAGCATAATTTGGAATTGATATACAAATAAAAGTTGTAGACTAAGAGCTGTAGATTCAAACCGTACAGTTAGATTCACCAATGTTATCACCAATATTTTTTTATAAATTTTGAAAGGGAAATTTCAAAATTCCTTCAAAATGCAACAACAAGCAAAATATTACCATTTTTGGAGTAGAATTTGTTGGAATGGATTTGAAATGAGATTCTCTTGACTTGGTGAATTTTTGAATTTTTGTGTTTTCAAAATCTATGACCTCATTTTAGCAAATCCAATTTTGAACTAGAGTCATTGCAATTTTTTCCTTGTCAACCACTTGACATACTTGCATATTGGTAATTTTAGAAAAATGTGTGCTCTAATAACACCAAATCTAATCCTTAGATAGAACAACAACTTGATCTAGTATTTCTATAAATTAGAAGAAATTTCATCCAAGCAATTAAGAGGATGAAACTATAGTTTCAATCTGTTCATTGTCCAGTTTCTGCACGTTGGCACGCTCCAGGATTAAGGTAGTCTGCTCTTAAGTGAGAGCTCAATAAGGTTGCAAGTTCCCGGACTACAAGGAATGTGGGAACTGTACCACAACAATGCTACATCAACAATATGTGTGGCCAAACTTTGGCCATGTCAGATAATGATGATGATAATAATAATAATGGTAATAATAATAATAACGGTAATAATAATAATAATGGTAATAATAATAATAATGGTAATAATAATAATATTTTTTTTAATTTTAAAATCTTTCTTAAATTTAAGAAAAATACTAATATCCTGACGCCTGCCCGCCATTTTTTCATAGAATTGGAAACAACAAGGGGAACATGCCTCAAATGGCCCTTCCATTGCCTCAAATCCCATCTAATGCATTAGAAGATATTTGAGGCCTAAAGAAGCCTACAAATTCCCCAAAGTTCCTGGACTATGGAAATTCACCACATTAGTGACTTGATGTGGTCGAGACCATGCCACATTAGATAATATTAATTATTAATTTAATAGTTTTTGAATTTTAAAGAAAATAATTTTTTTGAAGATTCAAAGAATCACCATTTCAAGAGAATCTCATTTTTGAAGATTTTTTTTTTTTAATTAAAAAATTCTGGCAGCAGCAACTGGTTCACAGTTCTTGAACATCAAAGGAAACAACCTCGAAACGGCCTTCTTTTGGCCTCAAATATCTTCTAATGGGGACTTTAAGGATTAAGGGAAGATACAAGAAAACACATGTGATCCATGTGTTTGGCCTTTTAGTGGGATGGATAAGGGCCTAGACACATATTAGACTTTCATGAAAAAATTTGGGTGGGTGATATGCATATGCTCATCCAACCAAATCAAATGAACTCTCTCCAAAGTCTTTAAATTCCAAGAGCTTTACAAAAAAGAAGCTATACAAGATGTTTCCAAAGATGTTGACTTCTTTTATTTGGTTTAAAATAATAAAGAAGAGCACCTATGAGATGAAAAGACTTGCTAAACCGATTCTTGAGGGTCTTGCATTTTGTAGAAGATTTGCCATCACYCTAATAGGTTTGGTAAACAAAAGTATTCATGTGAATGACTTTGATCTTGTAAACATGTAAAAAGAGAATTTGCATAAAATAAGCCATCTTATTATGCTTTAGTTGTATCTTTGTCTGATCAAACTACCCCTAAGTTAGATATACATATCCAAATGCCTATTCAAATTCATATTATAGAAGTCTTGAGAATCAACAAATATAGAATTCAAGATGCAACAATGCTAACATGTTAGCCTAAAATTACGAGCCTACAAACCTTGAGCCACTACAAGAAAAAAAACAGTGTCCGAACCAATATGAAAATGAATTGGTATATGTTGGTTATTTCTGTTGGTTATGATGTCTTGATTGGACAATAATCAACACAAATCTATTGATTTTATTTCATGATTTGGTCAAATTTTTATTATTCAAAAATTCACCACATAGACTGCCGCGAAACTCGCCATGCAAGCAAGGCTTCCACATGGATAGGACTACATATTTTAATTAAAATATTTAGTTAAAATTTAATTTTAATAAATTTAGCAATATATCCTTTGTAGTTCAATGTGACTTTTACAATTGATTTATGAGTGCCACTTACCTTAACGTTTGAATAGGTGAGAAGACAAGCTCTATATACAAGTGGGATGGTAGGAGGTAGAACAAACCATACAAAATGTGCAAATTAGGAAGAGTAGGAGCAAAACCGCTCATAGTGAAGTCAAAAGTAGGAATTGTGGTTAAAGTATAATTTTGAACCTCATTTTGTCATAGTAGAATAATTTTTTTCAGAAAACTTTGAATTAAGAAAATGTGAAAAATCAAACTAGATTTCATCTCCAAAAATCTGTTTGACATTTCAAGTCTCCAATAAAAAGTTATGGGCAAATTTTACAGGTCGCCCTCTCCACTCCAGTTGAAAGAGTGGCTACATCTTACAAAGAGCTGGTGGACGAAGTGTGCTGTTCGCTAAGCGAATACTGCGTTTTTGTATTTTGCTGCAAAACAGAGAGCTGTGCATTCATTAGACTAGTGGCTTTGCTTGAACAATACTTCTAGGTTTCTACTAATGTATATAGCCAGTAGAATGGAAAGATTCCGATGAATCATCTACCTTAGAATAAGATTGCCCCGAAAGCATCATGTTAAACTTGCAAAACATTGAGATAAAAAAAGTTTTTTTGAATAGAGTTACTCTACTATGCCTAAATGAGGTTTGAAATTCTACCTAGAGTATATTCAATGGATTGCCGGATCAACACATGAAATTCCATTTTTTTCACAATCAATACAACTCACTTCATCTTGAGTTGATTAGGGCCCCCTTTTCTTGTAGTGAGCCCGTGTAAGTAGGTATTCAACAACCATTGAAGTTACTTATAACATCAATTATATTTATAACATAGGCATATATAACATTAATACATAATTATTTTTTAAATTATCCAAAAAGTATACAATAAAGTATTTTAGATTTATTTCAAGTTGAAAAATAAGATCCACTAGCATTTATGATGGTACAACAATAATGAAAACTACTKAATGTCCCTCAATTGTAGTAGTAGTTAGGACTACTAATTTAGCGAGTGTTGAATTGTGTTATTTTTTTGGCCTTCAAAACAAAGTTTCAATGTCAATGTAAAGGATAGGAGTCCCAACATTTTTGTTGAGACATGTCTTACATATGATAAATCAGACATTTCCAACTAGTCAYTCTTCATACAAGTTTCTTGGAAAAAAAATGTAAAATTGCATGGAATGTGAGACAAGTGTTTCAAATTTTATGGAAGCTCTTCTTTACTTTTAAAATCCGTAGTCAACGATTCTTACCTATCTTCTTCTATCAACTATTGTAGATGACTTTAATCCCTAATGACCCAAAAGACCATTTTTTGGTCACTACCCCTTTTCAAGCTATCCATTTTTAATTTTCTTAAAATATTAATTAGTTCTATAAAAAAAACTATATTATGAATCCAACAACGGTATTTCCATCACATGTTGAGTTAAACCCCACCTTGTGGAATTTTTAAAGTTGAGTGGTGTAGTGTAGTTCAAGGCTCACGTTTTCTAGTTCAACTTGGGCATGGACTGAAAAGTCAGCCAGCTAATGCAATTGTTGCCCACCTCAAAAAAGACAAATCCAAGGAGCTCAAGGAGAAGACAAGTGTGACCATTCTTGTTCTTTTACAAATAGTACTCTCATTTCAATGACCACTCTGCATTGCAAGCTCCGCCCAAAATTGCATAAATGAATGCCTAGAATGTTGTAAACTTTTTTATGAGCATTCTCAACTCTATTGTCTGAGTACAATGAAGTCATCATTTCAAAATATTCTCACTAAGATATGCTCCTTCAATTTGTGCTATCATTTTTTCCATTTCACCCAAATAAAACTTAAAAAACTTAAATATCTATTAAACTATGCAATAAAATAATCTTGAAATTTTTTGAGGTGCTCACTCTCAATGTGAACTACAAGATCCTATGGTTATATTCTATCCTATCTCAAGAAAGAATGAGCAAATAAATTTCTCAAGTTCTTTGCAATTTTGGCCCATTTTGAAAGTACATCTTCCTTGAATCATTAGAGGATAAAAGAACTGAAATTTTAGAGAAGCTTCAAAAAGTGTTGTTTGATTTGATCTTGATGGATGAGCACATACAGATAATCCACTCAATTATTCATATGATTTTTACCCGTATCTCATTAAGGAAAGCTACACAAAAAATTTTAGGGCCAAGGATCACGTCTTGTAAGTCCTTAAGGCTTGCAACTTACATTGAAAGGTGGCCAAATAAAATTTCTTGTGTGCCAAAAATAATGACCATAAAATGACCTTAAATTTCTATTTCATTTTTTTACAATTGGAATTCAATTTCATTCTATTTATTTAATGTATTTTTTTGAACTTGTGTATGATTGAACYATAAAATTTTAAAGTTCAAATTGTAAATGAATCTCATGTACACCCTAGAGTTGCAATGGCAAATTTCCCAATTATCTCCATCAACTTTGAAGGTGATAAGTGCATTTGTTATGTAGTATTTTGGATGCATGGCGCATAGTGAGCCARAGGGACCATAGTGAGGCCTCACTATGCATTTAAAATAAGTTTATTTTAAGAAAATTTAAGTTTTCATACCCCCTCCCCCCTTCCCCCTAACTTATAATTTTGAGAAACCACTTTAATAGACAATCGATATTGGACAATTCATCCTGTATCCAATACCCATATTTAATATTGTACTTGTATCTATATCCACATCCGTATCTAATATTCACTATGTATTTGTATATGATGTTGTATCCGTATTTGTAATCATATTTGGACGGCTCAGATTAAATCTCACAATATCAACGATTTGTGATTTTTTGAGAAATCAACAGCGATTTCAAAGGTAAGCATTTAAAAAAAAAATGAACGGCTTGTAAATTTTTTGAGAGAGGGAGGGGGTCAACTAATGCAAACCAGGGATGTACCTCTCTTTTGGAGGGATAGGAGGATAGTGCAATATGAAGCTGAGACACTTTTAGAAATCATTTGTTATGTAGTACTCCCTCCGTCCCAAAATAAATCTAGTATTTCCAAATATACTTGTCCCAAATTAAATTTGAAATTGGTTCTCTACAACTTGATGGACAACATCTAAAGCTAGTTTGAGTTCCTTAAAGCAAAAGAATCCATAATTCTACACTCTAAAGACTATATAGCAATTCGATCATTGCAAACAGAATCAAAATGCAACCCTCAAGCCAACCAAAGGCAAAGAATTCAACCCACAATTATAGAAAACTGCTACTAATAAATCTTTTGTTGAGAATTTTTTGAAGTTGAATCACAAGCCATTGTCGGTATTGAATAGAAAGGATGTCAATGGACATCACTCCACCAACATTGCTCAGAGAATGATAAAAATCAATATCACTAGAGCAGTTCCAATAGCAGCAAAAAAAATTCAGTTTCATTGCTCGTTTTCAACATGCACAACTTGATTGTTGACTTCCATTCTTTCACACCCAATGAAACTTAGTAGAATCTACAATAACTACGCAAGCTCCTATAAATAGTAACAATTCTTGTGCTAATTTAGCCATTTCCAAGTAAAGCCGGATTTATTACGAGACGGAGGTAGTATTTCATTTATTTCTTTTGATTTGTAGAATAAAAATTAAGATTTTGTGTGCTTGGGACATGTTTGCATTCATTGTTTAAAATTTGAATGTTTGATCCTTGCTTTCTAAAATTGTGTAGTATCAGTTTGAAGCCCAAAATTGCTTCCAAATATTCTAACTCAAGACAAATCTTCTTCATAATTTATAAATTTAGTATGTCCAGTTGTAGGATCTTTTAGTTAGTTTATTTGACTACATCTTCCCAAATTTAGAGTGAAAAATTCTATTGATTCCAATATCAATTTGTCTTTAAATTCCTTAGCCCTTCCCAAGATGAAGATTTGTCTTTCAAATTTTTTTTTAAGTTAAAACTTGTGTATTTTATTCAAAATGTTGGAAAATAAACAAAGAATGCATAAAAAGGATAATCATTTTTTCCCCTTATGCATCTTAATAAGAGGTATTAAGTTGAAGGTAGAACACAATGAATTGACTAGAATTGAGAAATGTCAATTTCAAGCGATGAAAATATTCAAGTAAGAGATTCTTGTGCTTCTTTATTGATTTATTCTTATATTTTTCTCCCTTCATTGTGCACACATATAAAACTCTTTTTCTTCTTGGATTTCATTTCACTAGTCAAAGTTGAATGGTTCAGAGTTATGTTTATGGAAAATAACAAAAAAACTTTGCATTACTTACGTGAATGACATGAAACAATGTTGCATGTAGAGAGTACAATGATTAGAAGCCAAACTTCAATTTCATGCAAAAATCCCAAAATGTGAGGTCAAGTCAAGTCCCACTTTTTGGGCCCGGAATTCTAAAAAAAGAAGAAGAAGGGTTCCCAATATTTTTGTAGGTCTCTTGAATCTTTAACTAAAAACATTCATAGGCTTGTTTGTTAGGATAAGATCTCCCAGACAGTGTGTCCCTTGATGTCATCATAAAGCCCTCAGCAAAGAGGKGTGTGCACAAGCTTTGTTTCAACGCATGGTGATAAAGTTATGGATATTTGAGTTATTTTTGGTTTTTTAAAAATTAAAAAATATTTTCACATTTATTTTGGTTGTGGCAACAGCACATGGCACAGTAGTTTGAAATGAAATCATGTGTTTGTAAATATTATGACTATGACGGCAGAAGTTTTTAGAGGTTGTCCATTTCAAAAAAAGTAAAAAAATCAGAACGTTGTCATTTTCACAACCTCCAGCAGACAGGGCCGTATTTAATAGGTTGCTGCCTTTGAATTGTTCAAGAAATTCGGTTTAGGGTTTAGGTTCTTTGGCAGAGACAGTCCACTACAGAATCGAAGCACACATTCGCATCATGCTTATTCCATCCCGATTCCGCTGGACAACTGCAACCGTTTACATTAATCAAGGCCATTTTCTCTGAAGCAATTGAAGGGAACTTCATTGTAGACAGAACCAAAGAATAAGCCAAGGGAAAAAAGAACAAAAAAACTCAAGTGTCTTGGGTCCATAAGAGACCACCTAGAAATAAATCATTGCCAATTCTCGTGCAAACCTTGTCCTGTGCGATACGACCATAACTCCACATTGCCCATTCATGTCTTTGGAAGACCCTTTTCTCAAGCCATCGAATGCAATTGCAAGCCAGCCAAAGAACATCAGTTACCAAACCTTGCCATGATTGATCACGTGGGTTGAATTYTGTCTCGGGCTTCGCAGAATAAGTGGTATACAACAAACGAAGGCGTGATAAACCCGTCAGTGAAGGAAGTCCTTGAGAGTGAACTGGCAAAAAAATCGAAGAAGGTAAGTACATTTATAACCAACACTGAACCTAAAACCAACATTATGTGCCACAACGTGCTCATGGAAACAAATTGTTACCAGATATTTACAGGAGTGATCTCATAATTACCCTATGAAATGAAATCCGAGAAATTCGAGAATTGCAAAGTTCTTGAAAGTCAAAGCTCGATACTGAAGCAACCTAAGAAACGAGATAACTTATAAGAGATATGGCATTAGGGCTACCGTAATCTGGAAAGTGATAGCAACAGCAATTGACCCGATCAATGCCCAAAACTTGAATTCGAGAACGCGAACAAAATTTAGTGCAGGTAACTCGATGCATTTCGGACATCGAGCGCCAGTGCTTCAAGTTCTTCTTGTGCCCAAATTGAGCATCTCCGGGGGAGCACCTGATATAAGCAGAATTCGCTTGGAAATGTCGTGTCCCTAAAGTCGGACTCCAAAGACGATTTGTCGGCTCTTCTTAGGTTGCCAAGTGCCCATCCCATCGGAGCTTCCACATACGATGGATAGAGCTGGGGTGGTAACGTGCTGCATTGCTATGCAATATATTGCACTTCAGAATACAAAGATCCACCTAGCCCACGAAACAGTGTTTCGAGTAAGATTAGATTATTTCAGGAACTTTGAGACATCACCGTGACCATAGGGGGACCTGCCCATGGATTATGGGAGAGTTCCTCTAGGTCTTACTATCTAAAAGTTCATGAAACAATCTAACTTCACTGAAACCATATTATGTGGTCAGCAAATTGATAGCAATGAAAGCTCATGAGTACCTTGCTAAAGCTTGATATTCCATTGACAAGCACTAGCATGTTGTACTTGCATCGCTTTGAGTCATCTGCTCAGGGAACGGCATCCCAACGAAGCTCACACATGAAAACTCCTTCAAGCCTCTCGTTTCGGGTTCCAGGATTCCCAACCAAGGTAGGAAGGTTGTGCCATTCATCTGCAGCCATGTCATAAAGTCTGATAAGCTGACTGACACTTCCATTTTCATCCAGGTTGTCCCACGTCGAAAGGATAAACCCAGCGCTAGTGAAGAGTTCCATGTCATGCCGACCAACGTAGGACCCGATTCGCAGACCCCTCAAGGTACCCTCGTAGTCGTTAAGTTTCCTCAATTCCTTTGTGCTGCTCTGATAATCATATTCTGAAATCACGAACATTTCAGAGGTGTGAACCCGCGTGCTAAGTTCCACAGGAGCATGCAACACAAATAGACGATCTTTGAGGATGGAGTGCCGTACGCAATCCATCTCGAGATCCTSAAGAGGAGGGCGACAGATAAGATYAWWWATCGATTTGGTGGCGCAATCAAACACCAGAGGATCCAATCTTTCGCCCAAGAGGGTGTCACCGGAGCCAAAAACAAGACCAGAGTCCGCGGTGCCCCATGACCCAGTTTGGGAGTCATAGACATCCACTCCAAGAACGAACTCTTTCTGCTTCTTACGATACACCAAGAACACTCTGTAGGAGTTCGCATCCACATCCGTGACCAACTGCAACAACTGGGGCTCCTTCTTGCTAAGCGGTAAGTCAGGCAGCGCTTTCCAAACATTTGTTAGGGGATTGCAAACATACACAGAAAATGGCCCTGCATCCTCTTCGTCCTCGCTCTCCGGCACGAAACAAACCAAACCCCCATCGCACGCATACCACGAGTCCATGTACCCATTGTCTAGAGGGAAATTTAATTTCACGCCATGCCACTCCTTGGATTTGGTGTCAAACATTCGGGTCCAAAAGGTTTCTAAATTATTGTCCCACCCCAGAAGACCAAAGAGGTTGGGATTTGCCTCCGCAAAGCTTAGTTTGAAGCTCGAGGAATCTGACAGTGAGGACCAAGCACTSGAGCTGTTTTTAAGCTCAATAATTCGAGGGACGGGTAGCCGTGCAAAGACCAGTCCTACCAAATCCTCTGACAAATTGCTCCAAAGCCCTGGGTCTATCATCTCCGGGTGATGAACGCATATGTGCCTACATACTTGTGGACCGATTCTTGCAGCAGCAGCTCTTTTCGCTACCCTTGTTTCCATGCTGAAGTTTTCCGTATATGAGGCGGAAACAACACCTATTTCCATCGCTTTCCCTGAATCAGATCCCTGTACATAAATGAGGATCTGTTAGAAAAGCAATGTGAAACTGTTACTTGCAAAGAGTTTTCAASATTRGAACGGTYCAAAAAGATTAAGAATATAGAAACAGACCCCTCGAGATGAGGAAAAATAACATTCTTGAGTAGYAGAGGCATGACACTTTGAGAACAATGTCATTTAGAACAATTCATGCCAAATCAGAGCAAATCAAGCAAAATTAAAGCTCCAATATACTCTCATTCTCTCGAACATACTGAAGGAGCTCTCCCTTGTTCTAATTTARSTCAAAATTGCAAAACGASGTGTCATGGATTCCTTTTGACGCCAATTTAGAGGGTGCTAACAGATTTTCTTTAGAATGCTATGAAATGACCATTCCGACAATTCAACTTCYGAAAATAGATTTTTAATACTCCCCTTTCTGTTTTCTTCTGATTTTCAATTCCCTCTAGGAGAAAAATAACATTCCCAACGTGCTTCTCATTGAAAGGTTTAAAGAACAGATACGGGTGTAGTTGTCAGATTACCTTGTTTGCATCAGCTGGATTTGAGCTGCCCAAGACAGGAGAGGTTCCGGACCTCATGTCGTTGTCTTCCTCCAAGMYATTAAGTCTTAAGACGGGGACTTSCATTCTCTGCACATCTCGAATTCGTTCAAGGCCTGCTTTGAGAGAACTCATCGTATCCCGCAARATACCGGCGATGATCAGAAGGTCGGGCATCTCTTCAATCGCATCCATCCCATCACCATGTGCATCCGGTTCCATCTCATTCACAACACTCTCGATTTCGCTCAGCTCGGCAGAACAATATTTCAATTTGTGAAGCACCTTGTTCAGCCTACATAAAACCTTAACATAGCCTTCTTCTGCCATTCTTGCCAAAGTACGAGTACTTCTCAAACTGATCTGAAGGAAGACTTAWAGTCCTCTCATACTAAATAGAGCCACAGAAACTCTCTAATGCAAGAACTTGTCACTACTTTCAGACTTTGACAGCATCTTACAATAGGCTAATTGAATTCATTTCTCCAATGTTTTTCCGGGCACGTCATCTAACCAAATTCAGCACAGGAGAATGAGAAACAGACACTGAAATTTAGGGTTTAACCCAGGCAATTAGGGTTTAAGCATTCACCGCAAACCTAATTGTTTGGCTGCAATCCACTGAGTTGCTGCGATCCTCACGGCAAATCAACGAAACTAATTCAGTAGCTGATCCTTGTTTTGCAATGATCGAAAAATACCTAACTAATCATGCTGCAAAAAGGGTTCCCAAATTCCATTTACCGCACAGCASTCATACATCAGTCGCGAAAATGTGAGAACAGCACCGAGAATCTCATCAACAGYGATGAAACTGCGACGAGAATTGCGACGAGAGCTAGTGATCATGATTTGTGAACCCTGCTCGCAGCGCAAATCTCTCTGGCGAATTTCTCAAGGAAAAACGAAGGMGAAGAAGCGCGGCTGAAGCTAACCCTTGTTAGTTTGCAGCTCCTGGAGGATGAAAACATTGGATGAAAACTGCATCATCTTGACTGGCGATTCCCCTAAATGCCCATATTATTTCTTGAATAGAGTGGTAACTTATCAAAAAATGAAAAGAAAAGATTAATTCGAGTGGAGTTGTAACTTACCCCTCACCAAAAAAATTCAAATACGACACCACCTTGTCACTTTTGGACAAAGGTATGGTAGAAGGACCTGTAACTGATCAAATAAGCAATTCTAGACATGATTTAGGGTAGGCAAAGCAAATATTTTCAGAGGTGCATTGAGAGAAATGATGGAAATTACAAAAATTTGGGTAATTTTATCTCTTGCAATGAAATTACTATGAATTTTGAAAGGCCGAAGTTGTCTTGACCCATGATCAATATCTAGAGTCTTCCAATTCCAATCATTCAAGAACTACTTTCGAGCTCATTGCTTCCTACTTTCTTGCTCACTTATATGTCATGAACTTATTGGTTCAAACCTTGAAAAAATCAAAAACACGCATTCCAAGGAGAAAATGGAATCTAATCCAACCTTGGTCGGAAATACAACACCCTATTGATTGGTGATGGGGTGCGTGTTAATAATGGGTCCCTCTACCATATTTCATGTATATGATAGCCTTTCCTAATATCTGTATCTTCTAAATGTAAGCACTTGATTTGATTAGAAACAAATGTACGATATTAGGATACATTCAAAAATTCAAAGAAAAATTAATATGAAGCTTGTAGTATAATTTATTTACTTGATTTGAGACTTGAATGGAATGTGCAATATTAAGACACCACCAAAACATCCAAAAGAATATTACACCTTTCATCCATCAATTGCTCAGAACATATGCTAGAATCATTTATTTCTCCAACAAAAATCATCCATTATAGTGGATTCATAACTGTATAGATCATGATGGAGAAAATATTTAATAAAATTCCAACAATGGTGCTAGCTTGAAGTTGTAGGTATRCAATATTAGGATGCTCTATCATATCTATTATATTTCCAAAAATGGACTTTCAATAGTTAAACTCTCGATTTTCTAAAAAATGACAATTTTCATTTCTAGATAAATTGCACATTTATGTGCAAAAACCTTGTCAAGGAAAATTAATTCAAACATTCATTGTAGTAGGAGGAATGCATCAATGCATTATGTACTAAAGGATGAAAGGTGGATCAACATATAGATTAGCAATTATGAAGCATATTATYGCTCATTGGGATTGTTAGTGCACATTTTGTGAACTCACTTAGTATGTGCATGCAATTAGATTTACAAGTGCCATTGGCTAATCTACAAGACTGACAAAGAAGATAAACTATAGGAGTGTGCTCTAAAAGCGACCCTCTTCTTCAAACCCTTCTATAAGAGGCTCTAAAATGGACAAGTGATGATCAGAGAATCATTTATTTAATATGTAAGAGTGTAATTAATTTTGGTTTGTACTTCTTTAAAGGATGGTTTATACTTTTCCAATGGTTGGTTGAAGAGCCAAGGTGTGTTCATTTCTAACTAAGTGGATAGGTATTCATCAAAAAAATTCAAAATGAGATTTGCCCGCCCAACTACCTTCTTACACATACTAAAAAAATCTGAAATTATAATTAAATCAAACATCCATTTAAGTTTTAGAGAGGGTTGCATTTTGAAACCTTCTCTATTACTTTTTGCACGCGGCAATGCTTTGTTTTCTAGTAAAGCCATATCTATTTTCACACCGTGCATGTGTGGATTTAGTACGGGCTACAAATGAGAAATAGGGCCCTAAGGCAAAGTTCTTTGAAAATTCATAACTAATTCGGAAATGCTCAAAAAAAAATGAAACTACTTGTGGTAGATCCCGCATCAATTTGTCTCCAAGTTAAAAATAAGGGAAAATGTTTTTGAGCATTTAAAAATCATTGAAAAGGCCAACCAACCCTTAAAAGGTCGCTTCATGAGCACCTTACCTTAAAAGATGCAGGGTGTCTTGAAGTAGGCATATGCTTGCTATTTTCTTTTCACATGTAAATTAGCTTTGGCATAAAATTTTTAACTAAAGTTGGAAAGTTCACCCACCTATTTTAACTCCTACTTGAAAATCAATACCACCTTTTAAAAACAATGCTATTTGTTAAATCAATTAATAATAGACAATGAAGTACCTTATACAATACTTCACAATTAATACCACCTCCATGAATAATAGGATATGGTAAAAAATTACTTAAAAAGCATGTAATCAACTTTAAAATAATCTAATTTTGCTCAAAATCATCAAGCTATCATACTACATGAAAAAAATTGACAATTCGATAATTGATATTAGAAAATAATTTTCATTTACTAAATGAACAAATGACATGTACATAAATAATGAAATAACATGTAAATAATCTAGTTGAGATACTTGTAAAAAAATTATCATTAATTATAGTATAGATGTCTAGTATTCTTGTRATTGTTTAGAGGTTTAGATATTACATTACCATATTTAAAAATATTGTATATGAAAATGACATTAGTGATGTACTTGAAGCTATAAGCTCGTTAGCTTGTTTTTTTTAACTAGGTTGCCCAATGTAAAATATGAAAAAAATAATATAAAAAATAGAATTAAAAATTTAAAACTTGTATATACAATAGCAAAGTGTCTTATTCATCATCTTATTGATTACATAAATCAATATGAAATGAAATAGTGCATGGTAACATAATGAGAGTACTTGGTATAGAATGGAAGAGGTGACAGTGATTAGAACCTCCTTACATTTTTGGTATTGCATTTGTTGATAAAGACTTAATGTTGAATGAAAATGAAAATAAAATTTCCTAATAGCAGGAAAAAAATTGAAATTCATAACCTTGTCCCACTCTATTTCTTTGACATTTCACACTAATTTGAAGGTTGAGTTTGTTGGGTTTTTTTCASAAGTTTTGTAATTCAAGAGAGAGTGTGATATTAGAGAAGATGGTAATAAAAGAGGTCGGGATGAAACGGATGAACGTATAGATGAGAACCTAGCTCCACGGACAATGAGCTTCACGGCAAGCCCTAATTAGACAACCACGCTCTGTTCTTSTCTGGAGCCCTTCGTGYTTGGGGTTCCATTTACGATTTTGTTCAAGGAGAGGAGAGGTCGATTGGATTTGAAGGAGGAAAGAGGAGACGGGAAGCAAGAGCGACAGCATGGCGCTCAACATGAACGAGGCGGACATCTTCGGAGACGATGGCACCGACGAGCTCGCAGGGATGAGCGYGGACGACATTCAGCGCAGGAGCCGCTTGCTAGAGAACGAGATCCGTGTCTTAAAAGTAAATTTCTGCATTTCGATTCTGATTTTGAGTCGCTGTTAGTTTGGTCCGGTTGAGAATCGTGTGGACTAGGGTTTGATTTTGAATTATTGGTGATTGGATGCATTTCTAGGACGAGACGAATAGATTGACGTTGGAGCACGATGCCATGAAAGAAAAAATCAAGGAGAATCAAGACAAGATCAAGCTGAATAAGCAGCTGCCTTACCTTGTCGGAAACGTCGTGGAGGTACGTCTTGATGTATTTGTCGTATTTGATAAGCATTAGCGCRTTGTAAATTTCCGGCAAGTAAGTACACATCTGTAAGGGCTTTCTGGGTTACGAATGGTGTTAAATTGAAGACCATGCCTTAGGGTTTCTGAACTTTCCATCAGATTGGAATCGTGATTTGAACATAGGTTGTTTTTCTTCTTCTAATGCTGTAGAGCAGAAATTACCGAGAAATATGCTCTATCCTGTGGTTTTCTTTGCAGCATGAGCAAACAATTCCTTTCGAACTGATGCTTAGCTCGATTCCGTTGCTGTGCAGATTCTGGACGTTAATCCAGAAGACGARGCTGAAGAGGATGGAGCTAATGTYGATTTGGATTCTCAGAGGAAGGGCAAGTGTGTTGTCTTGAAGACCTCTACTCGTCAAGTAAGTGTTCTCCACATGGGCTTTCCCTGCTATTGACATATGCAGCAAATGAGTGTCATAAATAATCGGTAWTTGGCCARATGACCAAATGTTGCCGCTTGCTATATTTRTYGGAKTTGAAATAAATCATTRAGGAATTTTAAAGGAAGGTATCGAAATGTAGCAGTAGAAAGAAGAAATTGTACCCGTCAATCTTGAACAATATAAATATGTTTTGAATGGTACTGTAATCAACCATTCGCTTCCAAAGTGGACATTCTATTTTTAGACTTGTCGTTAAAGGTTTGATCWATCCTATGTTCTGTATTTTCTGACAGTACTCTTGGCTTTTACACAGACRATATTCTTGCCTGTGGTTGGTCTAGTAGACCCTGATAGCTTGAAACCWGGTGACCTGGTTGGAGTAAACAAGGACAGTTATTTGATTTTGGATACACTGCCTTCGGAGTACGACTCACGTGTCAAAGCCATGGAGGTTGACGAGAAGCCTACAGAGGTRTACTCAGATATTGGTGGCCTGGATAAGCAGGTGGGTTTATCGTCTGCCAGAATTTAAATTATCTACCCATTATCATAGTGTTGATGGCCTTGGAGTTTCCATGGATCCGGTTGGTTTTTAAATCTTGTTTGTATGCATTCGGGATGTYGGAAATTGTAATGCGTTTGGATTTTGCAACCCTGACTGAGACGCACAAGTATCGATTTTGGGGTTTGTGTCAGGTTGTCTCRTATTCTTCCRTGTACTGGTCACTTCTCCTGTTCTTGTAAATTACCATGGGAGGTGCTTTTGGCAGGCTTTAGTATTTCCTTCGTGTGGTCAGCTATTTTTTGCTTCAAACCTGTAACTGTTGTTTTTGTATGACAGATTCAAGAGTTGATGGAAGCAATTGTACTTCCTATGACTCACAAGGAACGATTTGATAGCTTGGGTATCAAACCACCTAAAGGAGTGCTGTTGTATGGCCCACCGGGCACAGGCAAGACCCTGATGGCTCGTGCATGTGCAGCTCAAACAAATGCAACTTACTTAAAGCTTGCTGGGCCTCAGCTTGTCCAGGTATCATCCTGCCCTGGCCTCTCGGTGTCGTTGAAGTCCTGGTCTAGACCGGAGTCCTTATTTCTTGCAGAATTTTCTTTTGGGAATTCAGCTTGTTATCGGTGGTGGGAGAACCATCCTTATTGAAACTAAGTGCTTGGTTCTTCTTCTGATGTACACAGATGTTCATTGGAGATGGTGCTAAACTTGTCAGGGACGCGTTTCAGCTGGCAAAAGAAAAGGCTCCATGTATCATTTTCATTGATGAGGTGGATGCTATTGGTACCAAGCGTTTTGACAGGTTTGTGTTGTGATTCAAATTCTTTACTTAGTTCATCTTACACAGCGTCTCTGGAGAGAAGATAACCGTTAGATTGGTGAACGGAGCTGACTTGTTTGTGATTTATCTTCGGCTTGTGGGTGACAGTGAAGTGAGTGGAGATCGTGAAGTACAGAGAACTATGCTCGAGCTGCTTAATCAGTTGGACGGTTTCAGTAGTGATGAGCGTATCAAGGTGAGTCCTTAAGGATTTGCATACTATTTTTGCATTCTCTAGTGCCTGATGGTTTTTGAATGTTCACGTGGTTTTCTTTTTCCTTTATTTCTTTATGGGAAACTGATTTGCAACGAGATTGATGTGATTTTAATGAAGCTTAAATGACAAAAATGAAGCGGAAGATGGGGATTTGTTTTATTTTTGCACTGCAACGTGGAGAACTTGAGGTTGAGTGTTGTAACTTTCAATTTAGCGACTCGTGAAGTATATTGCAATTTGGGAAGAATTTGATGCTCGATCTGTCATTTTTTTGGGGTGTATGCTCGCTATCTGTTGTGTGACAGAAGGTCTACCTTGTACGCTCATGAGTAGTGACTGTCCATGACCAGGTGATAGCAGCTACAAACAGAGCAGATATTTTGGACCCTGCGTTGCTGCGTTCAGGACGTCTGGATCGAAAAATCGAATTCCCTCATCCAACAGAGGAGGCTCGAGCACGTATTTTGCAGGTTAGAGCAAAGAATACTGGCATTTTACATACTTGGAATGGGCATGCAAAACTTAAGCTAACCATATTGTGACCTCTTGGCCGGGATGTCCGATCATTTATCAATTCCATGACCAATAGAGAGTTTCTGCATTTGACTTTCTTTGGCTTTTTTTATTGCAGATTCATTCAAGGAAAATGACTTTGCGCCCTGACGTTAACTTTGAAGAGTTGGCACGTTCAACTGACGACTTTAATGGGGCCCAATTAAAGGCTGTATGTGTCGAGGCTGGAATGTTGGCGCTTCGTCGTGATGCTACTGAAGTAAGCTATCCGAGAAACTCTTTTATAGTTAGACAGGATCTTTCCAGTATTGAGTGATGCTCAATACTCACTCCTGGGGTAGGACAGGGAATGTCATTTTCATTTTATGTCTGCCAGATATCTCTTATTATGTCAATTTTAAGTATTTTAATATTTTTGGAAGTTAACCCGAGCCTAGATAGCATGTTTTAACGTTTGAGATTGGCTTGGTTGTGTTATAGATTATCCTTGTATCTTACGCATGTGTCTAGTATCATACATCTGTGTTGTAGCTCCCTGTGGCAGCATAATTAATAACCGAGAAACTGAGAGCATCTCAATTTAGAATTTATTTAGTTCTGCTATCTGTTAGATTGCCATCTGAGAGACTTGAAGTTTTGAGAATTTGCTATTTCTCACCCTCGTTAGAGCTTTTCAACTCTTCTGACTTTTTATTGCTATGCTACAGGTAACTCACGAGGACTTCAATGATGGCATTATTCAAGTGCAAGCTAAAAAGAAAGCCAGTCTCAACTACTATGCATAAACATTTTTTCTCAAAGTGTAGACACTTTCAGCTTCAGATATCTGCCCTGATAAGTCTTAAGTTTTCGAACTTTGTCAGTTAGTAGAGAGTAGATGAAGTGGCAGTTTTCACCCGCCCTTGTAAATGAGTCTGGTCAATTCTATGTTACTTCARAATGTGAYGCATTKTGTGTTGYGGTTKTAGSTCATYAATGTCTTCATGGATTATTCAGTTGGAGTGATCACAAAAATGCATTGAGAATTCAACCTAAATAATGCCCTATCTAACCTTTCTGAAGACTTTTTTTTTAAAATTTAATAGGAAATAGTATAAGTGAAAATTCGGCAAGGGGATGTTGACGATTGTTACAATGTCAATTTATTGAGTGATGGACATAAGGTAACAGCATCTATGACATCCTTTTTTAGGACAAACCTAACATTTTCTTGTCTAAAATGGCCACCCATTATTCAAGAGTGTCAGGGATGGTTTTTGAAACACCTATTAGTAGCCCTTCAAAAATTTGTAGATTACTCTTTGTGTCCAAAAAATGCAGTGTAATAGAATCTAAAAAAACCCGTGGACTACTATCAAGATTCCATAAAAACTTTTTCAATATATTAATGAGAACTATGTTGAATTGCATAATTGGGCATTGGATGTTACAGTGGGTCCCTACAATTCTATTCATTGTTTGCTAGCATTCAAAGAAAAACAAAAATAAAAATAAGAGGTCCGTAAATTGACTAAGGTTTAAAAGAATTCACCATGAAAGAGGTATGTAATTCTTTTTTTACTATGCCACAACTGCATTTATTAGTTCATCCTAAATGACAGAGCCTAAGTCAAACTTGGAAGTCCGCTGCTCTCTATCCTCAATTTCTTTCCTAAATATGAGTGATATTTTTGTTTTTTTGTGCTTTAGAAATGCAATCACATGTCCAATATATCTCATAAAACTTTCAAAAAAAATTTTGAAGAACAATTATGGAAATTCTTATCAAATACAAATTACACTAAAGAAATCTAAATTTTTTGAGTAAAATCACATTAGAATATAGAAAATTTTGGTATAAAGAATATTTTTGTGTCATTACATATTTAGCAACATGGTTATAGATCTTCTATTTCAAACTTCATTAAAATGCTTAACCCTAGAGCGTCCTAATTCATCCCCAAAATTGACGACTTCAAAAAAATCATTATAAATTGCTCTTTCAAAGCATAATTTGTAATTGATATACAAATAAAAGTTGTAGACTAAGAGTTGTAGATTCCATCCGTACGGTTGAATTCACCAATGTTGTCATCAATATTTTTTTTAATTTTGAAAGGAAAATTTCAAAATTCCTTCGAAATTCAATAATAAGCAAAATATTATCATTTTTGGAGTAAATTTTTTTGGAATGGATTTGAAATGAGGTTCCTTTGACATGGTGGTTTTTTGAAATTGTTTTTGTTCTTAAAATCTATGACTTCACTTTGGCAAATCCAGTTTTGAACTAAAGTCAATGCAATTTTGGCTTGGTCAACCACTTGACATACTTGCACATAGATAATTTAAAAAAAATATGTACTCTAGTAACACCAAATCCAATCCTTAGATAGAACAACTTGATATAATATCTCTACAAATTAGAAGAACTTTCATCCAATTAGTTAGCAAGATGAAACCGTAATTTCAATCTATTTATTGTCTAGTTTCTAGACATCAACGCGCTCCAAGGTTAATTTAGGAAGTTTTCCAAAATTTCTAAGTAAAATAGAAACTACAATTTAGAAGCTTCATTTTCATTAAAAGCAAAAGAAATTATTTTGCACATCAAAATCAAGTTTTCAAGAGAAAAAACTCAAAGTATTCGAATAAAATGTATAGTGTAACATTTTTCTTAATAAACTATCTAATATTATAAACCCTACTAAARTGCCTTRAACCTAACTCATTGATGTAGATAAAGCATCCCTAAAGTTGCACACAAAAAATTGGACAAAACTTATCCACTTTTCAATATGCACAAAGAACATTTTTTTTCCATAGCATCATTCCAAGCCTCCAAGGTTAATCCTTGAACTTGCAAGCCTGACAAACATTTTGAAAGCCAAAACTTTGAATTTTCACATAGCTCTTGATTCTAAATGTTAGTAAGCTTAACTAAGAAAACGTGGCTCCAATAATCTACTTGTTATTCCATTTTGTTTATTTTCATGATTGTTAAAACTGTAATTTTTGCGACACTCTAAAGATAGCATCTTGAAGTCTCAAAATACACCACTTTTGAACTTTTTCTATTGAAAACCCCTTAGAGTGAGTTCAAAGAATACACCAATTATACCATGATGTTTGTCACTATCATTTTCATTTTTTTAAAGATTTCATGCTATTCAAAGCATTTTTTTAATGCTATGATTTTTAAAAGAAATTTATTTAAAAAATCATATAAGTTCAAAAGGCATATGCATTTGGAGGCTTGTGTRGTTACAACTTCAACATTCATAACTAATTCCAAGAAGGTTCCAAATGATATGAAATTACTTGGATTTAATGTCAATTCCGTTTACCTTTAAACAAAACTTTACTCAAAAATACTTCAAGAAGTCAAAGTCCCTCAAATTGCAAACCATCCAATAAATGGTCAATTTATGGACCTTCTACCTTGAAAGACCTTGACATTTCAATGGAAAGGTTTGGTTTGTTGACTTGAGGCTTGGCTTTTTGGCTAAGATTGAATTATGGAAGATTGTATTTCTATGTTTGGACGAACCATTGGCTAGTTCAAAGTTAACCAGTGGAATAAAGAAAACAATTGGTTGCAATTTGAAAACATTGGCAAAAAATTGGTGAAAAAATATATAAAAGTTTATACTTTGAACAAAAAATAGAGAAAATAATCCGCATTAAATTGAAATTAAAAAAAAAATTCTCTAGATTTTACTTTTATTTTGATGGAGAGCTTTGATTCATTCCACCTAGATTTGTGATCAAAAAATATTGAGCATCTTGTTCTTCAAGAAATCATAGCCTCTTCTTGAAAAAATAACACAATATAGGTTCATTTTTGAGCTCAATTTGGTCCATTGAAATTAGTGTGTTCTAATTCCATCTTAGAGCTATTAATGATTTGTTTTTCTATCTTGTACCTACTTCTTCCTAACAATTTCATTTATTTACTTTGTTTCTAGACTCACAACTCAATCCCTTATGGAAAAAACTTTAAATTCAAAATGTATGGTGCAAAAATTTTAACTTAAGAGGATTCGAAGTCTCTAAAGATGGTTTGACAGGGTGCCAAAAAAATCATGTTTATTTACTTTGAATGCATTTATCTTGCAATCTATGTAGTTAAAGTTTCTGAAATTTCTCCCACAAATTCTTGTAATGGTTTATTGCAAGATCCTGAGGTAAAATATGAAAATAGTGCCATTTAAACTTTTTTTTCCTCTTTGCATCAGAAATAGCAATTTTGCATGTTTTGTGATGAAAATGATGCCTTGAGACTTTGGGGATTAACTTGTACAATGATTACACTAGGTTTCACAAAATCATATTTTTGTGGTGAAACTAGTGTTGTAGGTTACTTTTGCATCCCTACTAGTAACATAAGAGCATCCTAAATGCACCTAGTACAATGATGTGGCATAAATATCACAAAATTTTGATTGATATTCAATTGTAATTTACCCCCCCTAAAGGATCAAGTGTCCGTTCAACGTACGCAAGAAATCTCGGGTAGGTTCCTTCGAAGTCATTTTTGGTCGAATGTTCATGAAATTTGAACACATGTAACTATGTATTCTCTTCCCTAAAATCTAATTTTTTTTCCAGTCGGGTGCTGAATCGAAAGTTATGTTGCCCTAAATTTTCGGGAAGAGCGACTGAATATGAGCATCGCAATTGAGGGTTTCAGCTTAAGCTAAGGTTGTGAGTCACATCAAGGTGCAGTCGGACTGATGCAAACAGAGCAAGTTGGCCGTGTCTGAGGGGGGAACTCTGTTGTAGCGCGAGAAATTGGTGTGCATTTGTGTTATCCCGTCCTTGCAAACATTAGCATCTGCTTGGAGAGTCGATCTTTTTGGCCATACAAGTGGTTGTGGTGGCCGACTCTGTGCGGGGGAAACAAGAAATTGAGCGTGAGGCAAGATGTGCGACAATTGTAGGCCGCTCGGGTTCCTCATCGGCTTGCCGTTCATGCTGGTGGCCTTTCTGCTGTCCGTGATTGGAGTGTTGCTATGGGTCATCACGTAATGTTCTTCCTCCTCCTATTCTCTGCAAGTAATTTGCCACGTTGCGGTTACTGAACATTCTGGGAGGAGCTTCCTCAGCACCCTTGGAACTGAGAGAATCTAGAGTTCTTTGGACAAAATCTTGAGCTCATGACGATCTTGACAAATTCGCATTCTCAAATGTTATAAGAAAATTCTTAGGTCAGGATTGCTTTTGTTTATAATTTCATTGCTGGCGATCGTAATGTTGTGCAGGGCGCCGTTCATGATCTGCTGCCCGTGTATAATATGCTTCACGCTTCTCGCCGAGTTCGCCGTGAGCCTCATCAAAGCCCCTTTCAATGTCATTACCTGGTTCACCGAGCAAATACCATGCTGACTGAAAGATTTCAAAGGTTCCGAGTAAGCACACGCGTCTAGTACTGTAAATACTCTTGCTGTAGTGTGAGTTTGGTCTTTGCGTGGTAATAACTTATATGTGCTTACTAGGTTAGAGATGCACTTTTTTTTTGTGAACTCTGTCAATTCCAGACGTAAATTCAAAACACATGCAACTAGAGCGAGGTTGCGAGTGAATTCGCTACATTAGCATGTTCTCGGAGATGGTAGAAGTTCATACCCTAAAAGGTTGCTTTTGATTAGATTACAGCGAGGAACTCATCAGGGTTATGATCGTATATGGTTTGAGAATGACAAACTCTTTGAGTTTTGCAACGAAAGTCACATGTGGAGTACCAGGGAGGTTGAACCCAAAGTTTTACTACATGACAGTAGAGGCAGGCAGCACCACTTCCACTAGGCCCAGATCCACATGGAATGAATAAAAAATAAAAGTTCTTACTTCTCCTCAGTTTATTGTCTTTTTAGCTGTATTGATCAGAAGAACGCTTTGCTTCTACATTGCCTTGTCATCGTTCACTTTCATGTGTCACATAGGATGCTTGAGGCATTCCCGAATTGGAAAGAGAAAGCTCCTCAATCTTTCTTGTTCTTCCCATAACATCTTTGAATATATTAGAGTGGTCCTTGCTAGAGTGGTCCCTTCTCCATTGGTACTGTAGATAGAATCATTCTGTCTACAATAACATTGCTGTAGACTATTGCATTAAGTTCACTTACTCTCTTCTCTAACCTCAGAGTTATAGATACCATAGCTTGAATTGTTTGTTTTTTCAGATGAGCTTCTTTGGGGATGAATTCTTAGCTGAGGTGTAAATCTTTAGTTGCATTTCAGCCCCATTGCAGTGAGTGCCTTATTCTCGTAAACAGAGAGGCTCATCTTGAATACAGGAGCCTCCTTTACCTTGATCTACTGGAGGCTGTTTTTGTGTACGATGAAGCTGATTGCGATTTATGCAATTAAATTAAGATCAATATGCATTCCTTTGCTGCTCTGAAACTTTTGGATGCTATGGAGAAGATGCTATACCATGAGAAGGTTTGTTCCCTGTAGTGCAGTCAGCGCATTTTAGAAAAGGTTGGCTTTTGAGTAAGGACCTATTCAAACTTCCTCACATTCATTGTAAGGTGGGTACTCCTAGAACTCACATTTTTGCTAGTTACTATTATTAGACTGGTCAAATTTTCATATTCTCTTGTTGGCACTTGAAAGGAGGTTCCAATGCACCAAAGAAAGTGACATTTGAATACCGTATGCAAAGGTTATGAAGGAACAAAGTTTGGTTCTAAAATAGTTTCTTTGACCTAGGTACATAATTGATTTTGGAGATGTACACAAAGTCGAGATGGAAGTTTAGGGTGAGTGGTGTATTTTGGGGTGCCTACCTTAGCTTTTGTTAACCCTTCATCGTTGTAGGGGATGAAAAAGTGTCCTCACACAGTCTGGCAGTCAACTTTGAAGTGCTCTAACTCTTGCATTTGATGTCTGAATTCAATAAAACTTATTGGAAAAGTTGTGCATACTAGTCTAGTTTCTATAGTAAAATTTTCAGATCAATCCAAGGCATACTAAGTTTGTGAAAGTCATTCAAAGTTCTCAGGTTCAATTTAGGTTCAGCACACTGCATTGTGATGGCAACTTCGGGGGATTGTATCTTTTCATCAAATGTTTTTTTTCAATAAAATTTGTTGGGTTTTGTTCCCATAAAGGTCTAGTTACTGTGGTAAAAGTTTCATGCCAATCCAAGTTGTTTTGAATGTTTGGGAGCAATTCAAAGTTCAAAATCCAGACATTTTTGCATTTTAGTGAACTTTGGCGGTTCATAACTTCTTCATATATGATTCTTTTTCAATGATTTTTGTTGGGAAAGTTGAGCTTACTAATCTAGTTTATGTGGTTAAAATTTCAAATCCATCCAAGACGTTGTGAGTGACTGAGAAGCATTTTAGTAGAGATGTAATTTTTTGCTACTTTTTTCATTGTTTTTTGACATTTCAAATCCATTTTGCAGACACAATGAGTCACTTTTATGATATTTTTTTCACCAAATGAGTATATTCTGGTTTTGAATCAATATATTCTAGTTTTGAATCACTTTTATACTTTAAAGTATTTTCATTTGAGTTGGTTCAGAACTCAAATTTCACCTTCAAATGTGGTTTTTAGAAAAAATTTCAGCTCCTTTTCTCATCATTAAAACATTATGTCCTTTCTATCTATACAGTCAAATGAACCCAAATTTGCTCCACACCATCTACAATATGCACACTACAATAATGTACAGTTGAGATCTTCATAACTGACTGAAATTTAGACTTTTAACACTTGCAAAAGGAGGATGCTTTTAACCATGCGTGGACCTCCAACGATGAAGGGTTAATGCCTCTTCTTCGGGCTTCTTGTTTGATCTCCATCCCATGGGCATCATGTTGGCTAGTTGTGCCAATATTCTTTACATGTCTCTAGGCATTGCCAGTGAACTAGAACAAAGTAAATATAAAATCATCCTTCAAGTTTATCTCAATTATAGGGCCTCAAACTAGTAATTCTAACCCTAAGTAGTATTAATTTTGAATTATGTGAATTCGTGAGACACACTAATATGGTAGTCCAAAGTTCTTTAGATAAGCTCAATATTGTATGGTCCTCACTATTTTCATACTATTTTAAGTAGTATGACTTTCATTTACCTTTAATCCAATTTGATCCAAATACCATCCTAAAGTTCACATTAGTTAGATCACATTCATCTAATATTATCCAAATTATTGTGGCAATGAAGATTCTCTTGTAGTATTTAAGCTCTTGCAATAATTGAATTATTGTGCATAGAATAATCTAAAATAAACCATGAATCATTTGCATTAGAACATTCTACAATTTAGTGTTTTCTTCCCTTATACTTACATATATGGGATGATGAAATATCCCAGAACAAGATTCTATAGAGAAATTATTTTCAAAGTGCATTAAGGGGTCATTGCAAGAAAGACCGACTGGGTTTTGTAGCGTTTTTCACAATACTCAAGATTTTTCAGGAGTACAGTATAATTAGACAAAAAATTAGAATTTAAAAAAAAAATATGCTTAATGCAAGAAGAAGGTACACTAGGAAGAAAAAGTATGGAAAAATTCTCTAAGTAGGAGAACTAGAAAAGTGAAAAATCTCATGAAAATAGGTACTTTGATGTTTTAATTTTAAAAAATAGGGAAATTTTAAAAAAAAAACTAAAAATTGGAAATTTGGGAAGACTCCATGGTGAAGAGATTTCACTGAAAGAATGATCTTAAAACCATCTTGTTTGTTGAGAAGTGCGTGCGCAAGGGAGCCCTGTTTGCACCTATGCAAAAGAAATAAAATAATGTTTTTTTAAATTCCCTTTGGTAGATACATGCATGCCTAGTGTGGAAGTAGACCATGGAAATTTTGTCTCTAGATCATTAATTTTGGATACTCCCCAATACTAAAAAATCCTAAACCGCAAAGTGTGACAAATTATCTAAATCAAAATTTAAATATAAAATGATTTTTTAAAATTTTTGAAAAATAAGGTATCTGATTACTATTAAGTTAGACATCTCCAATAAAAATTTCAAGTTTATTGAATTCACGCTCCAAAAGTTATAGCACATGACAACTTCGTCATTGCAAGTGTGACGCAAAATAGGACCGGTCTTTCTTGCAATTACCCTAAGAAGTCTTACTAGGAAAATCTTTATTTATGTTGGAGGCAAGTGAATCAAACTGTAACATTTGGATTAATAGCTTTATACAAATGAAAGCAAAAACTCAAGAACATTCTTGAACTTCATAGATTGGTCTCCGTTTGCTTCTCATGCATTCATTGCATTGAGGCAAAATTGTTGAAAGTGTTGAATTGAAGCCTTCAACATTGAACTTTATTGAACTTTGCAACATTCTTTATGAAATTATTCAAAAAATGAAGCTTCAACAACTTCTGTTGAACTTTGCAACATTTTTTATGAAATTATTCAAACAATGAAGCTTCAAAATTTTTTTTTAAATTTTGCAACGTTTTTAATGGAATGATTTGAGCAATGACCCTCTCATGTCAAAGGTTCATTATGTATAAGATCTAATGGTTAAAATTGAAGTTTGTGGTAATTGAAGTGTGTGGTGTTTGAAATCACCACTTCTCGGAATTACTTGAATGCGTGGATCCATTTGGACTTTGTCATTTTGCCATTTGGATTTTCAGATTTGAACATTTGAATTTTTTTAAAATTATTTCAATATTTTAGATTCACATTTCAAAATTTTAAAATTTTTCCTAGATCCATCTATGGTGCCATTTTTAAAGAGGCACTATATCTTTCATATTTACAAGGGTGATATGCCATAATTATTCTATACAAGTGCAAATGGGACATGATGTCACATTTTATTATACCATTAAAAGTCTTTTCAATAAGGTTGATCAATTTAAAATTGCTATTAATGTCAATTTTGTTAATTTGGTACTTTTTAGGTTGCAAGGCTTGAAACTGAAATTCATACCAATTCTAATGTTTGGAAGTTAGTGCAAAGAAACCACTAAAATATTCAACTAGTGTAAAAAGTGGTAATTTGGAATAATTAACTATATCTGATTGTGATGTAATGTAGGAAAAAAAAAATTTAATTTCTCCTTAGATTTATAATATAGTATAGAACATCATAGTGTATCAGAAAGAATTCCATGAATATAAGTCCAAAGTTCAAATTGCTATAAAATTTCAATGATGACCTTTAGGTTGGAACTAGTTTAGTTAATTTTTAGAGTGCTTTTTGGGGTTTTCTTATTGATGTTGTAGGCTTCACTTTGTGTCTAGCGGGGCTATTCTGTGAGTGTGTAAGTATGAGCCTATGAATGCTGAGCGTGGATTATGTGAGCGTTGAGCTAATAAATTTGATGAAGCATTAGAAATCTTAATAATATTTCGAAAAATAGATTTCATTAAAAAACAATATTCAAATCTTATCATTTTAATAAATGATAGTACCTATTACCGTGTGAACCTATTAATGTGCCATTATATAGAATTTAGATGAAAATTCCAATTTTCAGTGTTGTCTTAAATATTAGAAGTATACTTTACAAAGATGAAGAACTCAATTGATGCAAAAGATGAATGGAGATGGAAATAAGTTTGTATAGAATATTGGTTGATCACTATCCTATAGCAGTGTGGGTCCTCTTGGGGCTGATGGGAGGGGGTGACATGGCATGCTTTGCCAAAAAAGGTAAATGGATGGATGTGCACCATGGATGAAAAGAGATGGTCTTTATACAAGTGGGGTGGAAGGAAGAGAAACAATCCATATGGGATATGTAAAGCAAGAATTGTGTTCAATGTAAAATGTCTTAAACAATGTCTGAAACAACATCTAGATGTCTGAAACAACAACTCAACGTCTAAAACAACATCTAGATGTCTGAAACAACAACCCGACATCTAAAACAACATCGACATATACTATAGTCAAGTTGCCATATTCTAGTTATCCCATATCTTTTGTCTCACCGTGGGTAGAGAATGGATATATAAGTATGACCTTTTACCTTTCATTCTCACTATTTTTAATGAAGTAATTCCTTCATTTTGCCATCAAAAATTCTCTTGATGGTAAATGGTAAGTTTTCTTTAATTCTTGCTAAATTTAAGAATTTTGCTTGTTTATTATTTTTTGTTTTTTCTGAATAATTATTTTTTACTGACTTTGTTTTGTAGTTACAATTGATGTCTAAAAATACATCTAAATGTCTAAAATGACGTCTCAAAAAAAAATATAAAAATCCTCAAATGGCATGAAAGTATGCTGACTAGGCATGCCACGTCACTTTTTCCATCGCCACGTCAGATGCCATGTCAAGTGCCACATCAACAACTGACCGGATGAAAAAATTCTAACGTGGCACTTCCTGCCAAATCGCCTCTTACGTGGCGCTGAGCTGTCCGCCACATCGCATATTCTAAAGACTTTGGAAGACCATGTTTGGAGTGATATAAAAAAAACAAGGCCAAATGAACCACGTCCACTGAGATTTCTACGCGTTTTTTGCCTGTCCATTATAACGGATTTTAGGAGACGTCACAATTGATTAAAAACGTGTCAAAAGTAACAAGTGCGTCCGATTTTTTAGATGTCACGTTGCAACCTGTTTTCTTATAGTGTGTAAGGGCGTCCCGCTATACAACATTCAAGCTTGAGCATGCTCCTGATATAGAGTTTTTGAAGCCTTGCTCAGCCTATGGTTTGCAAATCACTTGGAAGCTAGGAATAATGAAATTGAATTCTAATTAATCCTAGAATGCGGGGCTAGTCATCGTGGAAATCATCCTTCAAGGTATTATGTGAAACATTTGCTTAGAAAATCACCAAAATTACTCATTGGAGGTTAAATTACAATACAAGATCTCCCTTTTTCACACAAAATTCCAATGATGAACATCTACGCTTTAATCTTCTATCTTATTTAGAAGGATTTTGTATCATCCATTGGATACTTGTAGCTGCTTTAAAACCAAAAATTGTGCCAATTTGATGTACTAGAGGCCATGGTCAAATACAACCTTTATTATGCTCAATTGGGTGCACCAAAATTGGGAGCTTACTTCTTGGCCTTGGAATCAATGTCAAAACTCATCTAAAAGTTATTACTTTAAAATAAAATATTAATCTTTCATCAAATCAAATCAATTGGAATTTTTGCAATTAGCTTCAAGGGGATTGACCCAACTTTCAAGTGTAAATCAACTTTTAATAAAAGAGAAAGAGAGAGGGTTTGAAAGTTCTTAGATTTTATTGAATTGGCCCCGATTCTTGAATCTTGACCTCAAGACCTTTACACATGGGAGAATTGGCCCCAATTATAATTTTATTCTATTGAGTAGTTGAGAACAAACTTTTTGCCCAAAAGGGTCTGAAAATTTGTACAATCAACCTCAAGGAAAATTGACCCAAATTCTAGATGTCCAATGTGGCCCTTAGAGTCTATGGCGTCTTTCTAGGGTCAAGAAAAGGGAGCTAAATTAAAAAGCAAAAAACTGGAACCGTACCTACCATGACTGACAACCAGGATTCCGTATCGCACTTCCTTTCCATATTGCAGATTTGCAGGCAGACAAGGGCATTGTTTTGAGGACAGTAACTTGCAGTCAGTATAATACTTCTAGTAACTGCAATTCTATAGATCCTCAAATCCTGCAGGACATACACGGCAACCTAAAGTGCAACATTATAAGCTTAATTTACATTATTCCTCATGATGTACAAGCTTAAGTTAAGTTAGAAGGAATGGAAAACTCTTGATTTTTGATCACATCATTCGAGCACAAATGACATGATCATATCATTGTCATTTGTTAGAACTTGTTGTTCTCTTCACGTTAAGGTAGGAGCATCCAAAACCAAACTTGTACGCAATGGCATCACTTTCTAGGTGGGGCAATGATTTTATAACCTAGATCTAGGTTGTCTACAGATAGCTTGTCATTCTGGTCAACAAATAATAACCTATCTGTAGTCCACTTAGATTTAGGTCCTAAAATAATTACATTGTTTAGATACTAACACCAATAGGTACAAGTTTGGTTTCGGGTGCTTCTATTGTATAGAACCCTTTGAAGGTGTCGCCTGGAATCTGTCTCCACACTAAGGTAGAAACATCCAATAGTGCACCTATTTCGATTTTTGTACCCTAGACTCACCTAATTGTGTTCCTAGACTTTGTCGGGGACTTTGGTTAGTGTGTTCACCAGATGCTTGAATCTGATTCATTGACTCATTTGAAGGACACATACTTAACTTTGATTCGCTAACTACTGATTTTTTGCAAATTTCAGATTTAGGTCCACCTATGGGATAGTTTCAATGGTCTAGGGGTACACTTTGAAAAATCATAAAAATTACATACGACATCCGAAAGTCTAATTTTCTTTAATACTGATTTCATGACTTTCACTCACTAAACAACAAAAATACTATTTCTAGGAAAAGGTGCCTCCAACTATGTTCAATTGCTTATATTGATTGTTTTGGGTGCTTCCACCTCATGCACACATGTAAGCGCATGCTTGAATGTCTGATGATATCTAACACAGAGTACTACTGTATATGCAACTTCAGATGTTAGGTAGTCTGCTCTTAAGAGAAAGAGACCTTTTAAGAGCTGATGAATTGCATTTGRGAGGAAGCTAATAAAACAATTTTTAGTAAATTTTTGTAGGAAGTTGGCAGAAAATTGGAATTGACATGTGATTCAAGTTGTTTCATATATTTTGGACCTTTGTGTAATTAGTGATGAATTTTTGAAGTTAACACGTAGTGATCACTAGAAACGCCCCCCTACACTATTGTCACAATTGAAGAAAGCGAAATGAAGGTCCTATTTAGAGCAAGGTTGCTCTGAAACGTTAATGCAGGCTCCTGAAGTGCAATCTGTTTGTTGAGACTTTAGCCTAATTTATCCCATAGTTGTTCAAAGTCCATGTACTCTGGATGATTAACAGAGCCTGTGGCTGCTGACTTGCAGCATTTGCTCAAACATGCGCCTTATTTCATTTCCTTTAGAATCACAATTAAGAAATGTGCGGTACCAACTTGATCTCACTAGTGCAAATTTCCTGTGGAAATATGTAGGGAAAAGGTTCCCAGAGCCTCCCATTCCTGCTTCAATTTGTAATTTGCAGATACATATCACCAAACTGAAAAACTTTAGAAATTACAACAGAGTTGAAATCATATGGGGTGTGTAACACTGCCTGCGTCTGGCTAAATCAAATTGAGCCCAAAGAAAATCACAAAATCAATTCTCATCCTCAACACTGCAAAACTGTGATCACTCGGGTGACACGGTTATACCTGCACGCACCAATGTTTGGGATCTATAAACTACAACGCCGAAAATCGTCATCAATCAGCTTAACCGAGTCCCAGACTCCCAATTAATGCTTACAGTATCTTGGTTTTTATTCGACAATCATCTCGATCTGCAACCTGATACCTAAGCAGAACCGCCCACGATCGACAATACTCACAACATCTCACTATCAAGCTCATTCGAAACTGAACAAGTCATTAAGCATTATATACAACCCAACATAAGATCCAAACTCGGATACATCAACCGATTCATTACAAAATTGCCAGGTGAATTACAAGCAAGAGCGAGCTCAAGATTGAGAGGTCAACCCTCAAACCGCCCGGCCTCGAACACCAGCTTCGATTCAATTCACTACCCGGTCTAAATTTTAAATTTATATACATACATCTAATTCCAAGTCTGTCTCGATTGTTCTATCAATGTACAAAAGCCGGAGTCCAAGTTGTCGTGACAAAATCAAAACATCTGGCGTCGGGAGTAGTCCGCCCCTCGAGGTCTGAACGAGGCCGAGGCACTGTCGAGGAGCTGCATAAGGAGCACCACAAAGAGGCCGACAAGGAGGAGACCCACCATGCCGTTGAAGAACATGCGCGCCAGGATGTACGCGAAGCACATGACCATGGCGGATTGGAAGTATTGCTCGCCGTCCCTGTTGGTGGAGTACGACCCTCGGTATGTCACTTCGGAAGGCCTGCCGCCGCCCTGCGAGTTCATCCAGAAGTGTTCCTCCACTCCTCGGTTGCCGTAATACCCGTCCATGATCGATTGATTGATATGTATGTCGTGGGATGGCTTAATTGCTTGCTGAACCAGCTTGCTAGGTCTGATAGATCTGCAAGAACTCCAATGCAAAACGGTCTTCAAACCTTCAATTCGCTACTGGGTGTACGAGTAGAGAAACAAGGAGCCAATGGGGAGCCGTTGTGCACGGAGGAGGTGTGACACCCCTTTTTGGTGTGAGGAGCATGGAGAATCAAAACCGGAGAATTCATTTACCGGCCAAACTTGGTGGGGGTAATTGAGCATAAATCTTGGTCCACTATGATTGATTAACTAGGCTTATCCATATGCTCAATTATTATCAAAAGTCTTAGCTTTTCTTCCCACCGATGAAGCCTCAAATTGACAGCTCAATGGTGATTCATACTTGAAAGTTTCAGTATGGAAGTCCTAATGTAGTAAACAAAATTCTCAAATTGTATACCTTATTAAAAGCAGTTCATTTCAAAGCTTCATTACCTAGTATTTTCAAATGTAAGATGAGGATAGTGATTGGTACATTGTGGAATGCTATAGTTTTATTCAGTAATTGAAGCGTATGTAAACCCTAAATCTTGTACTATGAACAATAAGGAGCTCAGAATTGAAAGCTTGCAAACCTTCTGTAAACCCTAAATCATTCTTGTATTACTGAATTAAACTCTAATGATTATAAGGTTCATTGGTTTGAATGTTGGTAATTTGTGCTTTTTAAGAGGCGGCTTCAAGATTTGCAAATGGCAGAGCAAACAGACAGAAGTAGAAAATGATGGTACCCTAAACTTGCACAAATTGATATCAAACTTGAAGAGCATCATACCTTCAAGTGATGCTTAAACGAGTAGCCGTAAGCTCTCTAACCAGCAACATTCATACCTTCAAGCCTAAACCTGTAGCCGCAAGCTCTCTAGCCAGCAACGCCCACGACGTGGAAGTCTTCAACAACAACGACAACATACAAAGCTCAATAGTGCAACAGGTGAAAGCAATGGAGTGGCAGGGTGAATACAGGTACGAAGGATCAAAAATTCCGTGAGAAAATGGTCGGAAGTGCCGTTTCTTCACTTCCGCAGGAGAAGAAACGACACTCTGAATTCTCGAAGAATTCGAGGTCCACCTTCCGCGCACAGCTCGTAATTACGCGCCACGTGTCCATTCTTAGGCAAACCCTGCGGAGGTGAAGAAGCTGTGACTACCCCTAATGTTATGGACCAATACCCTTTCTGTCCTATTCAAAAAATGTCATTTGATATGAATATGCATCTTACACATCCACCACACTATTTGATTTTAAAATGCCTTGTTGAATACATTTACCAAATATGTTTAGCAATATTTTGTTTGAAAAGCTGTAAAAATATTTTTTCATCTATTTTTTACAAGCTTCATCTATTCTCACGGACTGTGTGAATAGCTTCATCACTGCAAAGAAGATCTCTTTTTGCACCACCCAAAATAAATGAAAAAAATATCCCTGTTTGGAGATATGTTAAGTCTATCTAATGATTTTGAAGTCGTTTGGAAATATTTGCAATTCTCTCAAGACTGCAATTGTAGACATGAAAGTGAGTCCTATTAAGACATTGCAGAATACTTATGTTGATCATCCTCACTTTMTAGCAAGTTTTGAAACACCACCTCACAACTAAATCACTCTACCAATCTAAAGCTATTGCCTTTTCCCTTACAGAAACGATTATATTAACAAGATCAGAGCTCGAAGAAGTTGCATAAATAATAAACAAAGAAAAGGTAACCAACTTGTTATACAAGCTAAACCATTTTGGACAAATACAGTACTCATAAAAGATTTATATAAGATTATAAGCACTGGTGGAATGAACACTTATTGAGAGTTTCCAATTAGGTACAATGCTTGTGTACCTCTCTATAGGTGATCCTCATCGTCTTGGGGCGACCACACAAAATATGCACCAGCTCTGAGTACACGATCAATCCTTACCTGCAAAATTCCATCTACTTAAACCGGCACAACCAAAGCACTTCAGAACGCGCATCTCACAAAGAGATTGCTAGTGTTGAATCGGCAACAAAGATGAAATATGACAAAACCGAGAGAAAAGATGGGGATCACATATTGAAGAAACCTTTGTCACAATTTCTAACGTTAACTTCAAAAATCATGGCACGGGCAGTATCTATACTGCATGTGCATCACTAAGGGAGTGCTACATGTCCACCCATTCTGAGGCRCAAACATGAATTAAAACTCACATGTTTCGCCAATTCACTTTGTGATGGCGATCTGGAAACCTTCACAATGTGAGGATTACTCATGCACTCTGCCCGTGAGAATTCTCATTCTGGTACTAGAGAAGTTTCTAGAAAACCACTTTTATAGTTTCTGAACATGAAGTCAAAATCCTCAACAAGTGGGCTGGATCTACTGTCAAACGGACAAGCTCTGTAATATCTGAGAGAATGCCATCATTTCTTTGGCTTCGAAGCCTGCTTCGCTTCTTTTCTCTTCCTGGAGCTCATTGAAGATTTGAGCTGAGTTTGGGAGCCGTCGTCATTATCAATTTTGGTCTCGTAGTCTTTGAAGGACTTGGCACTCATCTCTTGGAAGCTCACAACATAGAAAGTGACAGCAGCTGCTGCAATGATACCTGCCACTGGTAACACTAGCTGCCCCGGATCCATCTCCACAAACTTGGTAGAAACGAGAGTTCGGGCTACACCTAAACATGCGGAAGACAATCACAGTACTAGTATCAATTCTTGATCAAGCCTTGACGTCATAATTCCAGACGACTAGAGACAAGGGTTATCTGAGACAAAAAATAATAGCAAACGATTCAGAAAATGTGGTTACTGATGCTACCCTCCAGATTTTAAGCAAAGTGCGGTAAACTTCGATCTAGACCCTCATGATAAACAAAGATAGAAAAGCACATCGCTAATAACGCCAAGATGAATATTACAAATGACACTGTAAAATGGCATTCGTCACAACTGTAATAGTTAATGCTTCTCCACTAACAGTAAATTCAAGTCATTCTAATTTAATTGATAAGGGCCTCCATGGACAGGTGTGTTTATTGATACCGGCCTATAGAAATCCCCTTTTATATTCCATCTACAACTTAGAATGCATTGAAATTGGTGAAACAATCATTGTCCTACTTCAACGCTCAGTAATGATCGATGGAACTCTTCTTGTTATTCAATACATTTTTTGCCCATTGAACTTTATATGTAAGTTCACCCGATCTAAGTCCCTYCCATGTATCTASCAAAGCATAATACTTTYYRAGCATGGGAYGCTTGGTTATACAYATAACAATRTTATGTGTGGAATCCAAGCCCTCCAAGTGTTGCCCATTAAAACTTACACCAAATCCCSAAAGGTATAAGAACCAATAGCGGTGCAAGGAGAACCGGTAGGACAGTTAAAGTGCAACTGCAATGAAGTGCTTGCAAAGCAATCAAATGAAAGGGAACTGCAGGGCATGCACACTTCCTCCACGACACAGTAAAGTCCCCTACACTCCCCCCACGCCTACGTGGCAAGTCCAACGGCCGAGAGCATCCACCGTGGCAGATCTCCGGCCAGGATGAGTCCACGGTGGAAGCGCACGCCCACCCCAGCGGGCTCCGAAGCCCGTGACGGTACCCCCGTTGGTCCCTGGTTGGCCAAGAGGCTCTTATCTCTTGCAATTTCAGACTCTTGTTGGTACTGCAGGAGCTCCCTCAATCCCAATTGCAAGCTCCTCCTCCGTCGCCACCAGCTGCAAGAGGTGGCTTCCAGGGGATTTTGAAACCCTCTCCTGGATTCTGCTTCTACGGCTGTGGCCGCTGATTCTCGCGTCGACTGTTTTGGTGCATTGTGGAGTTACTTCTGGAAGTAGGGTTTCTGAATTCGCGGAGTTTGCGTGATTTTTGTGGAGAAGGGTCTGGATTGGGGTTTCGGAGGCTCGAGAATTGTGAAAGTGTAGGTGGAGCATTGAGTGATCAATGGCGTCGATGGCGCACTCTTTGACGCTTCCGACTGTGGGAGCTTCGCCTGTTGGTCAGCTCCATGGCGGTGCCAAGAGCAAGAGAMGGGCGGGTGCGAGGGCGGCGTTCRYGGGAAGGCGGAATGCGCAGGCGAGTTTGTGTGTTACTCCGTTGCAATCATTCTCAGGGATGCGCAAGGCTTCCGTGATTGATTCCTTGACTGTGAARCAAGGGAAGGATTTCAAGTCCGTGGTGGCGAACTCCACCGCTTTGTCGAAGCGGARCGGGGCGTCGAGGGCCGTGACGACTGCAATGTTTGAGCGGTTCACGGAGAAGGCCATCAAGGTSATCATGTTGGCGCAGGAAGAAGCCCGGCGCTTGGGGCACAATTTCGTGGGCACGGAGCAAATTTTACTGGGACTCATTGGGGAAGGCACTGGGATTGCTGCCAAGGTGTTGAAGTCCATGGGAGTGAATTTGAAGGAGGCCCGTGTGGAGGTGGAGAAGATCATCGGTCGGGGAAGCGGCTTCGTGGCCGTTGAGATCCCCTTCACTCCCCGGGCGAAGCGTGTCCTGGAGCTTTCACTTGAAGAAGCCAGGCAACTCGGTAAGTGCGTCTCCCTTGGGCCATGTATCAATTTGATCGGATTCTGCAATTTTTGAAAGACTACGAGAGGTGTAGGAGTTGCCGCAAATCCAAKTGAGTGGAGAAACTGAAGTCCTTGACGCYGGAATGCAGGTCACAACTACATTGGAACCGAGCATTTGCTGCTTGGACTGCTAAGAGAGGGTGAGGGTGTGGCCGCGCGAGTTCTTGAGAATCTTGGAGCGGACCCCAGCAACATTCGCACGCAGGTATGGAGGCTACATTTTCATTTCTTTTTTGATGGGGAAGCATATTTCCCTGGCAGAGAAATCATGAATTTTCTTTCGGGTGGATTTGGTTCATGACTTCCTAAAACCCTAGGGGGATAAGGCTTGTTAGCAAGGCTGAGTATAAATTATTTGTGAGAGAGAATAGGCATTGAGTTTTGTTCATTTATATGATCGGTTTTGAAGAAAGAATTTGGATAATTGAAGTCGAGTGCAGGGGTTTAAGAAGAGGTTTTGCCATTTTGCCAGGTGATTCGAATGGTCGGCGAGAACACCGAGGCTGTTGGAGTGGGCGGTGGCAGCGGCAGCAGCGGCAACAAGATGCCCACTTTGGAGGAGTATGGAACCAATCTGACCAAGCTTGCCGAAGAGGTATGCAGTGCACTGGATGAGTACAGGAAACACATCGAGAAGGACCCTGCGTTGGAGCGTCGTTTCCAGCCCGTGCTGGTTCCAGAGCCTACCGTGGATGAGACGATCGACATTCTGAAGGGGTTGAGGGAGAGATACGAGATTCACCACAAACTGCGTTACACCGATGAGGCGTTGGTGGCAGCTGCTCAGCTCTCTTACCAGTACATCAGGTTTGTGTGGATGTGTGTGGCGTGAGATGTGATTTTGTGCGAGGTTACGATGAACCAGTTCATCGTTTGGATTGGTTCTGGAGTGAGTGACGCTGAGTGTAAGCATGGCGGTCTTTTTCGACCTTAGGTATTATGCAGTGCAGATCAGTGGATACTGATTGGAATTCTATCTGGAAAGTGTGTCTGATGGGTAGTTTACCGCTTGTGCAGCGATCGCTTTTTGCCCGACAAGGCCATTGATCTGATCGATGAGGCTGGTTCCCGAGTGAGGCTAAGGCATGCGCAGGTACGGTTCTCACGAGTGATATGTGGAGTGGTGTGAGGATTTATACCCTTCGGGCTTTTCAGTCGTTGAATGAACGTTTGTCTTCCCCCTTCTGAGTGTGTTTGCTGTTCATGAACGTGGATTTTGGCTTAGATATGTTCATGCTTTCAGCTCTCGATCGAGGAACTAACAGTTTTTGTGCTCATCAGCTACCCGAAGAGGCAAGGGAGCTTGACAAGGAACTGCGTGGGGTGACGAAGGAGAAGAACGAAGCCGTTCGTGGCCAGGATTTTGAGAAGGTCAGTGTTCAGGATAGAATTGGCAATGTCTCTTTTTTGATTTTACATGTCGTTTTCCAGTCCTGCGTACAGTCTTGTTAGTAGACTGATGTGTACGTCGCACTCGTGTTTTGCTGTTGTTGTGACCAACTGGGTTTGCTCGTGATTGCAGGCTGGGGAGTTGAGGGACCGCGAGATGGAGCTCAAGGCTCAAATATCGTCCTTTGTGGAGAAGGGCAAGGAGCAGTTGAAGGCGGAGAGCGAGAGTGGCGACGTGGGCCCGACCGTGGAGGAATCTGACATCCAGCAGATTGTAGCTGCATGGACCGGAATTCCCATGGAGAAGGTATCCAGCGACGAGTCGGACCGTCTGCTGAAGATGGAAGACACGCTGCACACCCGAGTCATCGGGCAGGACGAGGCCGTCAAGGCCATCAGTCGTGCCATTCGAAGAGCGCGTGTGGGACTGAAGAACCCCAACCGCCCCATTGCCAGTTTCATCTTCTCCGGTCCCACCGGTGTGGGCAAGTCGGAGCTGGCGAAGGCTTTGGCTTCCTATTACTTCGGYTCCGAGGAGGCCATGGTCCGGCTGGACATGTCCGAGTTCATGGAGAGGCACACGGTGTCGAAGCTGATCGGTTCTCCCCCCGGGTACGTGGGTTACAGCGAAGGAGGCCAGTTGACAGAAGCGGTGCGCAGAAGGCCGTACACGGTGGTCCTTTTCGACGAGATCGAGAAGGCGCACCCCGACGTGTTCAACATGATGCTCCAGATTTTGGAGGATGGGCGTTTGACGGACAGCAAGGGGCGAACGGTGGACTTCAAGAACACTCTGCTGATCATGACCTCGAACGTGGGAAGCAGCGTGATCGAGAAAGGTGGCGGTGGCATCGGTTTCCAGTTGGACTACGGCGAGAAGGATTCGAGCTACAACCGCATCAAGAGTCTGGTGAACGAGGAGCTGAAGCAGTACTTCAGGCCGGAGTTTTTGAACAGGCTGGACGAGATCATCGTGTTCAGGCAATTGACGAAGTTGGAGGTCAAGGAGATCGCGGACATCATGCTGAAGGAGGTGTTTGAGCGTCTGAAGAAGAAGGAGATCGAACTTCAGGTTTGTTGCTGAGATTATTGGATTATCTGGTTTTGGATTGTTCCGTGTGAGGACTGCATTGTACTGGATGGTGGAAGTTKCWTAGTTTACGTGCGGCATGGTGATGACGCTTACATTGGTTTGACATGTGCAGGTGACCGAGAGGTTCAGGGACCGTGTTGTGGACGAAGGGTACAGCCCGAGTTACGGAGCCCGGCCATTGAGGCGAGCCATCATGAGGCTGTTGGAGGACAGCATGGCGGAGCGCATGCTTTCTGGCGAGATCAAGGAGGGCGACTCAGCCATCATCGATGTGGATAGCGAAGGCAGTGTGACAGTGTTGAATGGCACCACTGGAACCTCGTCGAACACTGTGATAGACGTCACCCCATCTGGTGTCGCCTAAAACCCTCGCAAGGATACACGTGGGGGTTTTCTTGTTAGGTTAAGAGGTTGTGTTCTACCAGTCCTGATAGATTCAGGAATATAGTTGAAGCCCCTCTGTAATCATAGGAAGAGTGGTACTGAATAGCAACGAAAGGGTGGGAAGGGAACCCATTAATGTCCCTCTTGCCGAGCAGGATGTTTTTTGCATTTGCCAGCTGCAGTTCCCAGCTCTTGTAAATTCTGGCGAGTGGATAGCAAGGCAGTGCCTTTTCTGTCAGTAGATCTGACGATTACCAAGGTCTGGAGCCCGTGCTCTTCAGCATGCGTTATGATTAATTTGACACCCGCATTGGGAAGGGTTTCTATTCCTCGTTAAAGTTTTGGGTCACTGAGAGGCTTCTTTCTCTGCCCTCTGATGTATATTCTTGGTCTTGTCTAGGCTTTCTGTGGTGATGTCGGTTTCATTTCGATGTGAATGTATGGTAGCTCTTCAGATCGCCCCTTTAAAAAGGTATACTATGGTAATGCAGAATGGGAAGCTGCACGGGACAAAATGTAAGCTTTGCCTGAGATCATCCAGTTCCTTCTTTCATGTATTAATGGCATACATTCTTGAAAACAAATTGTGAGGAATTCTTAAGTAGACAGGAATGGATATATCTACCTAATAATTGACTCTATTGCTTGTGCTCACGATGTACTTGTACTCATGCTGTACTTGTATGTGTGATCAACGTAAGATCATTTGTATGTATTATCACTGTAAGATCATATTTGCATTGAGCTTAAAATGCCCATTGAATTTATCTCAACAATCGTGGCATCCGCCGGCGGACTTCTTCTCCTCATGCCTCCCATGTGTCCCATTCCTTCTTTGGAAAACGGGGATGTGCCGGTTCGGCCTTGCAGGAGTTGCGGAAGTGTGGGTATTCGACATGGGCAAGAGTGCTGGATGAACTCCATGGCTTGGCAGCGAACGAAATCTCGCCTCATATACGCCGAGTCCAAAGTTCCGCAGGATTGGAAGCCACTACTGGTGTGCAATCCATTGACAAAGACCTGGCGCGAATTGCCCCTTCCCGAGAATTCGATTTGGAGTTCCTTGAAATTATGGAGGTACGACGAACTACTGATCGACATGATTGTGAACGACGAACTACAAGWGAATTCTTATACCATCGTCATGWCATTCCGGAGCTCATTTTGCGTGTGCATATACACGTCCACATCCAACACTTGGGCTTGTCACCGTTACAMGCCATTGAGGAGCCCTGCAATKGAATGGAAGTCGAGCGCCGTGGTCCGTAGGCGCCTCTATTACGCATTTCTAGAATACAAGCTCGACACTCCTACTCTCGCAACCCTCCGAGTGTTTCAATTCAAAGGAGAAACCGGGGAATGTAAGCAATGGAAGCAGTATGCGCTCCGGGTGCGCGTTTGGGGCATCTTGGTAGGGCGATTCCTCCAGGGTAGGATCGGGAGAGATGCCTGCGAGGTTCTTCGGTACTTGGCGCTCGTGGAGTGCATGGGAGACATGTACGTCGTCATTCCCACACGACTGGACGAGGTCATCGTCTGTAACAATGTGAGATTCGTGGTGGACGTGCATCGCAGCCATGACGAGAATTACGAAGTGATGCCGGTGCTGTTTCATATCCTCGGATTGGACTGTGAAAATCCTRTGKGTGATGTGAATCCTGGGGTGMTGCKAATTSTAGTTCASAAGGAYAGGAGTGATCTTCMCTTGCGAAGAATGTCGTTGTCGGAGAAGACGAGCGCTGCGTACTTCCCGTATTGGAAATGGTTCAGCTGCATTGCAAAGGGAAGCGTGATTTGGGTGACGTGTGAGGACTACTTGTTGCAGTACGATGTTCTTTCCCGGAAATCGAAGACGCTGATCATTGAGAAGCCGCAGTTGGTGGATGCTGGGGTTTCTTATAGGCCTAGCTTCCACATGAAGCCATAAACTCGTCTTAGGGAGAAAATTGAAGTCAATACTTTCATTAATTAAAAGTCCTAAAGATCCCCATATCCAATAAGGTAGGAAACTCAAAAATTGCTATCTCAAGGTTTGTCCACCTTTTTCATGTATTGTTTTTCAATGGGAAAGTTTTTGCTCATTTATCATCCAAAGAAAAGTAGATGCGGAATGTAACAGAAGTGGTTTCATAGTTTTTGAAGCATTATTGAATTAGTTATGAATTTACAAACAATTGAGTTGTGTAGTAGGCACCTATTTATGACCCTAGGTCTTCCATGAATTGTTTAAGAGAATTAGGAGAAAGCAAGGCAAATAATTGGCTCTTGAAATAAATAACACTTTGTTTCTTGATCCATTCAAAGACTTTAGAGGTCAATTTAAAGACCACGTCATGTTAATTTCAGAGCTCATTATAGGGCTGATTCTAAATGCCCAAGTCAATTTCAAACCTTCTATCTCAACTTGATGCCAGGCAATCAAACTTTACTCAACTATAAATTACAGAATGTCCACTTTTGGTATTGGCAATAGAAAAATTTCACACTATTCTTTATGGCCATTAGCTTGTAGACATGAATCATTTGGAAGCAACGGTTGGTAGATACATGGGTTTCTGATAGACTTAGCTTCTACATGAAGCCATAATCAATGGTAGAGAAATTTTCACTAAAGCTATAAAGATATCCTGCCATATCCAAAAACGGGATGCTTTGTTGTCAAACATGATTGTAAATTACAAAATGTCCATTTTTGATATGGGCAATTGAGAAATTTCACACCATTCTATATAGTTACTTGTACCTTAAAAACAAATTTCAAATTGATTGGATTGTTTCTGCTTTGTTTTTATCAACTTATTTCCACTTTTTTGAAATAAATATTGTAACAATGAAAATTCTACACAAAACCAAATTAGATTCTTCACATTCATTAACTTTGTCAATAAATCATTTGGCTCTTTTCATTCCCTATCACATTTAGATGTAGTCAGTTGTTTCAATATTGAAAATCAAGTTGCTCAATGGCAGTAGGCAAATATATTATTTGAATCAACCATAGAATGATAGAATTAAAATTAAAAAAATAACAATGTGGATAAATCAATAATCATGAATATTTATAGCAGGAACTCATTTTTACAAGCTTCATTCAATGAATAAAATTGAAAATAAATAAACGTATAATTGTGAGCTGAAATTGTGAGGTTTGACACCTTTTAAATAGTATTTAGGGAGGGGTTGAGCCAAACTAGGCAATATCTATAGTTTTCTATTATTAATGAATTATCATGACATAGTGGTGACAATTAGTATTTTGTATCAAATAATTAATTAAAGTTTGCAAGTGTGATTTAACAAAAGACTAAAAATAAAAAGATTTAATTCTTATCCATACAATTAAATTAAAAAACATTAATATTTCATGAATTCTAAAATTTTATTTTTAGAAATATTTTGTTTAGCCCTAAATATTTTGTATGATGGTCATCAATTGATTTTTTCATTCTTAATATATTTTTGATCAAGACTTTTTGCTCAACAAAAGAGCTATCTTAAAAATCTTGAAAGTATCACTACAAGAAAAGTGTGTTGAACTCGACCAAACCATGTAGGCTGGATTTTGTTGAGTTCTTCCTTCCTATAGCAAAATTCTGCTTTTCAACGCAATAAAACGCAGAATTTTGTGTTGGAAAGGGATAACTCAACAAAATCCAGCCCACAATCATGGTTTTGTTGAGTTCAACACTTTTCTTCTAGTGCATGAAATCATGCCTATTGTCATGTAAAAGGTAAAAATAATAATACAAGTTGATAAAAACTTTGAGGCAATTTAGAATAAGAAGAAAACTAAAGACTGAGAGAATAGAGTTAATCATTAAGATTGTCTTGTGTTTGTGAATGGGTGTTAGAGGAAGGTTTAACTAAGAATAGTAGAAAACAAACATGGCAACAAACTCCATCAAACTTCAGTTTGGGAGCTCCAAGGAGTTTTGTCTTGTTTATTCACAAAACTCCAACTCTTGGTCCCGCAATGCACACACTTTATAATCAACATTAATGACTTCTAAGACTTTTAGGATAATTCTAACAAAGTTCACTATAAAGTAGGAAGAAATTGAGTTTTTTTCTCCTTATAATTGAAAAAAAACAAAGAACTAGCACTAGAAGAAAACAGTGTTTTTTCTGATGTTCGGCCCTTGACGTCCCGTGTCGCGAAAGACATCACATGTCCGATGCAGATATCCGGATGCCATAGGGCCGAACACAGCGAAAATGTGGATTTTCGTAGGATGTCAGCGACAGCATAGCTGAAATTGTGATCAGACGTATGAATGCTATGAAAAACATCGATGTCTTTGGAGACATCACTTCTAACAAGTAGATGTTCAAAAAAATGTCCGGCTTGGACATCTTCGCCACGTCATCATCTTCGGTCAATTTCATTTGAAGGTAACTAATAGAGATTTTGAACGGGTAGGGTTTAGAGGACTGCTCGGCGTGAAAAAAAGGGGACGGGTAGGGGTTGACCCTGAAATTGCTGACGTGGCATTTGACGTGGCACGATGACGTGGAAATTATCTGAGGTGGACGTCGAGAGCTGACGTGGCATGCCACGTCAGCATTTTGGGTCCTCTGAAGTTAGATTTGTTGATGTCCTCCTGGACATCATCATGGACATCCAGACGTTTTACGGGACATTATTTTCCAGCACACCGATGTCTGCATTCACGCAACTACGGTTTCATAGTGCATGCTGTCCGTGACGTTCTCTCCAATATCAAAGTGAACAATCTAACGTCTAAAAAAGGAGGGGAGCATGTCTGCAGCGATGTCCACCTAGATGGAACATGACCTCTGTTTTGTGGAATGGAACGTGCTACAACAAGAGCGAGGGCTTCCATGTAAGGCCTACACGTACTAACGAGGGTCAAGAACTATTGTATCTACGCATCTGCAGCCAGGATTTCATGGGCCCTAATCCCGATTACATATAGCACAGTGCATGCATATGTTCAACGAAATATGAAACACAGTTGTGTACTAAATGTATGTAGGGAATTGCTATGACGTTGTGATTCGTTGGGTATAGGAAGATGCAATGAATTGCAGGTTTCTATGAAGTGGGTGTTCATTTGTTGAGCACACCCGAAGCATTCTATAGAAACATGCCAAAAAATCCTTGGCCGTGCACAACAATGTCTACACACATGACGTCAATGACTCCCGGCTAGTGTCCACAATCACTATTTCTGTCACCAAATGGACGTCAAGAAATTACAGATTCCTCGTAGTTGACATTGACGTGGACATTGCAGTGCATGCATTAGACGTCTCCAGTGACGTCTACAAATATGTCAAGTGTCCTCAACTTCATTTTGAGAATTTTTTGGACGGAGGGAGGGGAAGGGTTGTTGGGAGAGAGAGGAAGGAGGGGAAAGGTTGCCGGGAGAGGGCAAGGGTTGCGGGGAGATAGAAGGAAGAGAGGAAAGGTTGTTGGAGAGCTTGGAAGGACTGGAAGGGTTGCAAAGAGAGAAGAGGGTTGTGAAGAAGTCCACAAAGGCAAGAAGAGAAGAGAACCAACACGCAAGAAATAGAAGCCATTGCGAGTGAGTTTTTCTACCTCACCCCATGCATTGTGATGTCCGGAAGTGTACATATGGCCACACAATTTTTTGCTGCAGACGTCACTCACTGCTATTGGTGTTTTGCAGGCTTAGCACAACATGTTTGAATGTCCCTTTAGACAAGAAGACGTCAGCTTTGACGTTGTAGACAGGTCCCTGTGACGATCTTGGCGTCCATGACGACATCATAGTGCACGTAGTGGAGGTTGTAGTTGTGTTAGTTTTATTTTCTGATGTCTAGCTTTGAGTGCATCATCCGCCCCATGCTTGGGCCGGTGATTGACCTTGTATTTGAACAATAATCATTATATGAATTCATTTCAGACCTCGTTTTCATGTCTTTGTTGGCGTCGCCATCGCTGTTTTGTAAAACGTTAGTTCATTGGAGAAGCCATGTTGGCAAAAACATCACTATGTACACAACATTTCATCAATAAAACTGCAAGGACGTCTTGAAAGAGACGCTGACGTTGTGAACGGCACACTGTTCCCCAACAAAAACTGCCGTGTAAATGTCCTCCATAACATCTCCGCAGACTACATCCATAGTTTCACTATCTCTACATCGCATCCATTGACAACACAATAGACATGTGACAAGACGGTGTATGCATAGTTCACGACGTCTTGCATAGCACTGAGCGCTCGGATCTGGACATCCCCATGGACAACCACGTGTTTTATTTAATGCCTATGATGACATTCGGACGTCTCAGTGGATGTCCAAGAAAACAGCCCTTCAGCAACCAGAGTTGCCAAATTTTCCCCCTAAAAATTGCCACGTCAGCATCCCGACATGCCACGTCACCTAATCTTTCAGATGACACGTCGGATGACACGTCATGGATGGGCAATGGATGAAAAAAGTACCACGCTGGCTTTTCCACGCTGAGATGGACGCCAGATGTCGAACTCCTGGATCCCCGTTGACCAATGTTTTTTCTAATGTCTGGCCGGATTTCGTGAAAATCTGCTTGGATATGGCGTGCAAAACGCACGTCCAAGCTAACGCGATTTTTCAGACGCTAAGATGAACGTCAAATCCTGCATCCGGATGTCAAAACGCAGGATCCAAAAAAACACTGTTTTCTTCTAGTGTAGGGATCAATCTCTCAATGCAATTATAGCTTGTTTCCAATTCTAGAACTTCATTCCAAAACTTATCAACGAGCTAATACAATGAGGAAAAATCAATCCTCTTATGCCAATTTTGGTATCCAATAAACTAATGGAACTTGATTAATCAATTAGGTTACTTGGTTAATGCTAGTGGGTGCTAGTGGGTTGGTTTGTTGGTTTTTGATCAATGGAAGTCATTAAATATTTGCTTTCTTCAGTAATAACATGGTTAATAATTTGAAGCCAAATCTGACCAAGCGATGTCCTAGCATCCGCTTCAATAACACACTTCTGCTCTAGACATAGATAATTTGAGCCCTATCCCATCTTTCCACTAGAAAAAATCTGTGTTTTTCTGGATGCCAGGTTTAAGCATTGGAATGCTTAGTTTAATATCCTACTGCGTCCAACTGGACGTTCAAAAAATCGTGTCAGGTTGGATGTGCCTTTAACACGCCATGTCTAGGCAAAAAAAAACAATTTTTCACTTGAACATTATAAATGACATTGGTCAACGGGTTTAGGAGTTCGACATGTGGCTGCCACCTAAGCACGGGAAAGCCAGCGTGGGACTTTTATCGTCCATTGCTTGTCCATGAAGTGTCATCCGACGTGTCATGCCATGTGGCAACCTAAAAATTGGTTGACGTGGCATCTATAGATGTTGACGTGGCAATATTTTGGAGCAATCTCCGTGGTCATTTAAGAAATGCAGGGATGTTCTCAAAGACATCAATATAGACGTGCTAACGTCCTAATAACACAAAGATTGGTGTGATGTTTGTATGAAGCATCACTACATGATGACGTTACTTACGACATCACAACGTTTGGTGTGGTGTCACAAAAGTGGGACTACATGTCGGACGCAATTTCAATTTTGAAAATACCATGTTATATACAATATACTATACACCATATACAATACAACATACACCATATACAATACATTATACAAAATATACCATGCAAAATACACAATACAAAATACACCATACAAAATATACCATGCAAAATACACCATACAAAATACACCATGTAAAATACACCATGTTTGGCTTTGAAAGTGACTTACCTTTGAGTATGTGGAGAGGAGAGGATGAGTCCTTTATACAAGTTGGAAGGTAGAGGTGAGACAAACCGTGTAGGACAAGTAAAACGCAGGAATTGTGCTTCACATAGAATTTCAGACCGCATTTAAGCTTAGTAGAGTAACTTTTTTCAGAAAAATTACAACTAGGAAAAGTTGGTAAATAGATCTAAGTTTCATCTCCAAAACTCCGTTTGAGATTTCAAGCCTTGAATCAAAAGTTATGAACAAATTTCAGAGAGCGATTGGAGTAATTATTTTGACGTTTTCTTTGACATTATTTGACATCCTCTCAAAATTTAATCCGTCCTTGTTATGTATGTTGTACATGAAAATGGATTGTAAAGGAAATGAATGTATTCAAGTGTGTTAAATGCACATTGAATTATTTATTTCTATTGTCTCTAGTAACATTGAAGTTGCACTACAATGTCGTAGAAACATGCCTTTCTTTGTTATACTGTCATAAAAAATGTCTCAACAGACAGGTTGATGTTGTTCACGGCATTCATACAGAGACATATGTATTGATTAAATTATGTAGAACATGATTATAGTCTGTATCTTCTAAATGAAGGTGTAAAATTGTTCCTTAGTTGTTAAGCACTATTATGCAAGAAGTGCTTCTCTTGTTTCTAACTAATGCACTAGTTCTTGTTTTTATGAAAATTTCAACAATAGTTGTTTGATACATCTTGGACAAAAAAGTGCACTTGAATATTATAAAAAAATCTGAAATATTTCAAAGACTATATGAGGATGACATTAGAGAGTTTGGCAACATTACTACAAAAGTAGTTTTCAAATATCATGAACCATTTACAAGTACACCTTGTTGAATATTTATTTTAATGCGGGCCAAAGATTAAGGAAGTGGACAAGTATGATTTCATGTAGAATATAATCATGGAAACATGTTTAGACCTTTTCATCATAGTCAAATTTCTTTTTGCCTATATTATGACAAAGTAGAGCTCATCTTCATTCCATGTGGTACATAGTCCGCTAAATTTTGGACAAAGACACTTCATTCTCTTTAGACTTGTAGATCATATGAATCCTTTTGAATGACATAATGATTCTGGTATTCTTTCAGACATGAACGCGTCTAAATGGACGTGTTGTGAAAAACATTTTCAGCCTTTATAGACTTAAAGATGAACATTAAAATTCTCTTGCCCTACAAGAGATTTGTTTTCATGTGTACGACTAGTCATGAAATTGAAAGAAGTAGGAGTTATTTAAATTTTTTTCATGTTTAGCCACACTTGCCTTCATCTTCATTCCAATTTCTTTTAATGTGTATAAGATTCCAAAAATTAGAAGTCTTTACAATGTTTTTTCCATTCCATACTCATTTCCACTTGACCTCATGTTCTTTCCATTTAGATCTTGCTTGAAATACATTTAAAGAACTAAAAACCATTATTTATTCATTTTCATGTTCATTCCCAAGTGGGCTTACCCTAGCCTTGTTTCATTTTTTTTTCTTTGGAGTTTGAAATAAATAGTAGCCATTTCTTAAATTCATTCATGTTCATTCCTTTTTGAGTTCATCCTCTTCCCAAGTTTTTAAGGCTTGTACAAGTGTTGAAGGAGTATAAGGCTTTACATTAGGCCTGAGGCCGGATGGTAGGCCGGCCAGATTTGCCCTCAATCCAGCTCTCAATCCGGCCCTAGTTTTCCCATCCGGACCTAGTTAATGTAAAATCCTTGGATCAGATTCTAGGGCCCAGTTTCCAATTCATGTGCTCTTGGATTTTCTCAATGCCCAATTAATAAAAATTAAAATGATCCATGTTTATGTTTTTCTTCCTTTTTCTTATAAAAACTTAAATAAAAGTTTATTTATTTTTTCATTTTTTCATTTTTTTCCTATTTATTTTATTTCAAAAATAAATAATTTTTTTTTTTTATAAATTATAATTATCATTTTTTTTCCTATTTTTTGTATTTAAAAAATAAAAAATGAATTACCCTATTTTTTTGAGAACCTTTTCCTAGTCCTTTCTAAATTTTATACGGAGTATTTTTTTTATTTTTTCAAAACCATATTTAAATGAAAGCGGACTTCATATTTTATTATATGTTTTTGATATTTGGTTATTCGTATAGTCAATACACATTGAGACGCATTTTTCTATTCTCCTACTTTTTCACCATGGTGACTATTCAAAGGCAAAATGTTTTAATATCATTAGTATTGTGCCTTGCTTTGAAGTTTGTTTTCTATTCTATATTGAAGCATATGTGGGTTTGAAATTTAGGATCCCATCATCCGGACGGCAACTCGTGTTTTGTTGTCCCGTTTTACCTGTCCGAAAACTTGTTTCTTATTACACACCCTTACCTTGGCCCTTTACAGCCACCACAAGATAGGCCAACGGGGACGTGATTGAAGTTTGAAGATTGAAGATAGAAGACCAAAGATTCAACTGAACTCTCTAGTGAACTATTCCCAGTTGCAGCCAGATACTTCGCGTATTTCCAAAGCGCGCTCCTCTCTACCCGACAACGTCCAAGTTGACATCCATATGAATATCAACGAATGTGACTTTAGTTGGCTCAAAATGCTGGCGTAGCATGGTACGTCAGCTTTTGATGTCCACCTCAGATAATTTCCATGTCATCTTGCCACGTCAACATTTTCAAGGCCAACCCTGCCCGTGGCCTTTTTTTCACCTCGGACAACCATTTTACCACAGACCGTTGAAAACTTCTGTTAGTTACCTCCAGATGAAATTGACCAAAGGATGTTGACGTGGCGAAGACATCACTCCAAGACGTTCTCAGAAACATTGTTTTGTTGGAAGTGATGTCTCCAAAAATATCCCTGTTCGGAATAGCACAAACATGTCTGAACTCAATTTCAGCTATGCTTTTGAGAGCATCCAAGCAAAATCCACATTTTTGTTGCCTCCACCCACATAGCATTCCACTGTTTGATAGGACAGACAATGCATCCTGAGACGTCGGACGTTTAGGATCGGACATAAGAAAAAAATAGAGCTTTCTTCTTTGGATCCAAAGAATAGAAATCCTAATTGGATGATTTTGAGTTTTCAGCACAATAATGTCCATGCCCATCAAAGACAATGGTACAATCAAGTTGGACATGCATCATGGAAAAAAAAAAAGTATTCTCTCAAAAATGCAATCTCTAGCCGGTCTTCCCAACGAAACCTGTAATTTGATAGTTTGAGTTGCAAGCAAAGATAGTGATCTTTTCCACCAATAGCCATTGCTATTACAAAATAGAAATGGAAAGAATAAAAAATTAACAGACTCTCTTTCAAGTCATAACCACCTTCAAGTCGTAACACTGTATTTGTAAAGTACTTTTCTGGCAATTTTTTCATGCTGAGGAGCTTGATGACATTTGTGTAGGTGCTCCAAAACAGCTCTTGAAGAAGTGGAGAAAAGTATCCTCTGCCCTAAATTCTGCCAATCACTTGAAAGCGAATGCCACTTGCACTAGCTTCAGGGTTGTCTACACGTTCGGCGTCCGCGGACGCTACCCCCTGGGCGTCTCCTCACATTCGGACGGGCCGTCTGCCCGACAGAGACGAAGCGGACGTCTGTGTCGTGGTCGTTGCGTTGTCCGAATCTCCGCGAGGTTGTCCACCCTGCCCGCCATCCCGTCCGCCGCCCATCCGACTGCCGGACTAGTGGAGATGTGACCGTCCCCTGTATTCAGACTTCCGGACGTCCGATTTTAAGACACTATTTTCCCCGGGACATAGATAACCCTAACTAGCTTGAAACTATGGCATTTTGTCCTGCTATTACTAACAGACATCCCTTGTAACTTCCTCACCATGGAAAGGGGTTTGGCACCAATTTTGACGTTGTTACCAGAAAATTGAAGAGAATTCTTTAGCTTCACAAACTCCATTGCTTCACTCCCCTCAAGCCACCTATGTTGTTCACATGCATCAAGGGTAGACTTGCAAATAGCTTCATAAACATTGTTAACAACAAAATCAGCAAAAGCCCTAGTACAAATGCAGTATCCTTCTTCTACAATGAGCGCCATTGCACGACACTCCTCCACCTCCTGCTTGAACTCTCTAGCCTCCTCCTTCACTACTTTAATCTCCTCCATCAATCGACAAACTTTCGCCTCCAACTGCCGTAGCAAAGAGAGTATGTTCTCCCCGTCTTCCACTTCTGCCACAAGAGATGCAGGAGAATCGACTACCTTGCTGACCTTGACCTCTGCTCCAAGTAATCGGACTCTAGATCTTGTGTTACTTGTGATTAAATCCCTAATCTCTCCAGTGCTCATTTTTTGTACTATCCCTACTCCTTGATTGCTAGCAAAGCTAATGCAACTCTGTTTTTTGATGGGCGGCATTTTAATCTTCCTTGTTCCAAATTCCAACCTGAGGCGCTTCATGGAGGCCATGGTCGCGAAGAAACTAAGAATAGGAGACTTGAAATAAGCGACTAAAAATAGGTTACTAAAAACAGGTGACTAAAATCAGCAGTGTTACTACAAACCATTGGGAAGGAGGAATAGAAACATGTTACTACAAATCAATGGGAAGGAAGAACAAAAATACAAAACCTTAATTAAGAATAGCGTGAACAAATGACAAAGCCAAGGTTGTCTATCTAGACGTGAATTTGGCTTTTCAAGTCTGAGTGTTTATCGACGTTGGTCTGGATGCGTCCAAATCCAAATCCTAAAACTTTTTTTAGGCGGCCTCGACAACCTATCCGTCACCTAGACGGTCCAGCCATCAATTTCAGACAGTCCAACCGTTGACATGACAGTCGGAGTGTCTAGGAAAAAAAAATTTATCCTAACAAAAGTTGTGGTTGGATCCCGACTTTTTGTCAGTCACGTCCGTCTTGATAGGACGTGACAGTGACAACCTTGGGTAAAATCCTAAATGACGGCCTTAAGTCAATTCAACCTTTTTTTTCTTTTAGATTTCATATCCAAGTTGGAATGAAAATGGTCATTTGCTATTTTGCATTCGAGAATACAAGTATTGAAATACTATATAAATATTATGAATCTATTATGATTATATTTTATTCAAAACATGTCATTATTAGTAATCATGAGTAATATGCGGTTTACACTTATTATTGCAAGTATGCTTCCTAATGCCTTTCATTTAAAAAGGCTTCAATAACCAAATCACCAAATAATGAGCCATCAAATTGGGGCAAACAAAGTCAGCTATACATTGACTGATCTCAATCCGTGATTAACTTTGACAAAAATTACTAGCTCCTATTGAATAAGCTTGCTACCAGTTCCGATACTTGTAAGAATGAACCTCTGTTATGAACTCAGAGATGGTCATTGCTATTTTGTATAGGGATATTATAAGCTTGAGTAAACAATAGATTAGATGGTTTTTGGCCCGTCTAGAAGACTGCGAGTTCCCGGCTGTGGGAATACATTGGGAACTCTGGGAACTCTGCCACATAGGCAGTCTGACGTGGCATAGAGATTGCCACGTCGGATAGTACTATTTAATTATTATTTTTAATTATTTATTAATTTTTTTTTTTTAATTTGAAAAAAATAATAATTTTTAAATCAATTTTCAGTTTCTTTATACTTTCTAAGATCTCTGGAAAAAAAAAAAACATTCAAATTCAAAATTTCAGACCAGCAGTGGCTAGTTCCCTGTGTAGTGAACAGTTTCAAGGAACAACCCCGAAACAGGCTCTTCCGGGGCTGAAAAAACATCTAATGTTTTTTGCTTATTGAGCTCTTATTTTAATTTTCTATTGATATTATAGCTCTGAGTGCAATAGGCTTTACTATCACTTTTGTGCTTAGTGTGTACAATGGAGATTGGCATACACACTCACAAATACATGGAATCTACAATGAAAACGTGTTTCTAATGACCAGGTTAAAAAAGATTCTTTTTTGTTTAGAATGGACTGTATCTTGCTTTGTATATTTGGAATTGTGTTATTTATTCCTTGTGAAGGCAATAACACGCGTCATGAGTTGCAAACACCTGTTGCATCCTCACTAACATAACATTGGTTTGGTTTGTTCTTGGGATGGGCACAAGTGAGGCTCATGACCTCTTGGAGTTTTTTGGACATCCTTTGCAAACTTRACCTTCCATGAGTATTCATTCTTATTGACTGGTTTTTACAACATGATGGCCTTACTAGAGAGTATTGAGATTCACTAGAGGTTTTTTGGACATATGTATGAGCCTTATGTCTCATGCATAGTTAAATGATATGTATATGGGTAGTTGCAAGAAACACTTGTCGTTTTTGGGTCAAAATGGCCTTAGTATTGGAGTATTGTGACTTTTGGAATAAAATTTTCAAAAATGAAATAAAATATGTGTAATTTGTAAAGCATTAAAAAAATCACATGTGTGAAAATTCAGACCTAGGAAAATTTATTTCTAAAAGATATGCACACTCAAAGAGTGATGGAAAATACCAAGAAAATGAACACTTTGATGTTTGATTTTTTAAAAATAGTAAAAAAATTCAAAAGAATCTCCAAAAAAAATCCATTTTTCCTCACTTGAAGATGCCTCTTCTCGACCATTTTTGTCTTTGGAAAAAAAAATTGAGTTATTTGCTCTTGTGCAAAGGTAGTGCACTTTGAGCACATGTGGAGGGTGGACAGATTACTATTTTTAGAAAATCTCTTCGTGGTCTTATGTGACTTTAGTATAGGTCCTTACATCTCAATTTTGAGCTTCAAATTCGGATTTTTGGGTAGAAAATAGTACTAAAAACCTTCAAAATGGCCAAGGTAGACACCTAATCAGGGGCAAGTTAAAAATAGTAAAATAATTTTGAAAATTTTGAAAAACTTGTAGAATGTCTAAAACTATCTCATGTACCTTCATTCCAAATTTCACTCAAAACAATCAAATTATGCAGAAGATATGAGGAAAAAACACTTGTCCAAGGGCAAGGGGACAAAACATAGGACAAGTGTTTCTTGCAATCACCCATACATATATATATATACATGGGTTGTATATGCTGATGTTTAGTTCCTAAACATGATTGGAATGAAGTACCTATTAGCCTAATGCAAAAAACTAAAATGTCTAGGATTGACAGGAATAGTGCCTTTGAGTAAGGATGTGTGTGGGAAGAATTTTTTTCTTATTCATTTTCTTCCTTGAAGTCTGGTGTTTTTTTTCTTTTTTCAACCTTAAAGGGAGTGGCCCCATGACCAAAGTAATCACTAGAATGTTTGGATTATTGGACCAATAGGTGCATTCTTTATTTTTTGAGTGAATAATCAAGTCATCCATTAGCCACTTTTTGGCCTCAATTGAGTTATTCGTAAAGTACACTAAACCAGGGTTTAAACCCATGAGTTTTGTGAAAAAGCCGGTTGAGTTAAAAAAGTCAAAATAAAAGTGGGTATGAAACTTATTTTTCCATCAAAATGGTGCCTAAAAAAGTTTGGTCCCCACTTTTGAAGTTGTGTGACATAAGGATCTTGCAAAAACGTTTGACACTTCAATTATAGTTGCCTTCTCAACTTCAAAAAAGTCATGCCCAAAGTGGGGGGGACTTAACAAAATAATAACTCAAATGTCCTTTAAATTTGTAAATGTTTAATTCGGGAATGTCAATGTGGAAATCATTTGCTTAAAAATATCCAATAATTAAAAGTTGAACTATTCAAGAAGAACTCCGTCCCCTTTTCATACAAAATTTTAAAGATGAACACCTACACTTTCATCTTAAACGGAAAGAATCTTTGTCATTAGGCGGACGTTTAATGGGAGCTTTAATGGGACGTTTAATGGAAATGTGAAGGAACCATATCGAGCACCTATGCAATTTCCAATATTTTGAACACTTGACGATACACACTTCCAAGAAGAGCATTTATWTACCAAAGCATATTTCTCTTACAAAATAAAATTTCACCCTATTTTTTTCCCTCTATTTCCTCATATTCATAAATTCACAACAAACAAACAAATAAACAAACAAACAAAACCAATTGTTGTTTGTGTATTAATCAATCCTGGCATCATAAACCCCCTAYTATCAACATGACTAAGAAAAACACAATACGCCTACTATTTATTTAGTGAAAACTCAATTCAAAACTCAAATATGCCTCCACTTCACCTATAGTCCCATTGTTTAGTACATGTTCACTTTTGGATTTCAAGCTACAATTCAAAATACAAGATTTCTTGACAACTAAAAAGTTCAATAAACACAAAAGCATGAATACATCATTGTACATATGTGACTCTACTTCATGTTTGTGGACTCCAACAACCACCTTCCATCATCATAGATATTTACCTCTTAACCTTGTAAAAGACAATAAGCTTCCCTACATGTTTTGCCAAGTTTGGATAGTTTTCCATGAAGTGAAAATTCAAGATTATTTTTGAAATTTTTAATTTTGTCAAGTTGAAGGTTTATGTTGGATACATAGAAATGAAAAAATAAAATCATTTAATACCTAGAAGTGAAAGTTATGCTACTCAATAATTTTTGGACAACTTGGGCAATAATGCCTAGAGAGTTGATTGCCAAAATTCAAAGGTAGCTTGGCCTATCCAATGACACAAGGACTTTTTCTGTTACCCCAGCCTAGTCAATAGTTGTAACGTAGGAGCAATACCCAACTAGGAGGATCAACGCCTCATTGTTGGAGGCCACACCCACCCCAACAAAGAGTGGTTCTTCACATCAAAGCACCACACTTGCAAGTGAAAATTGGCACCATTTAAGGTAAAAAGTGAAACAATTCATATCACATGCAATTAATACTGAATTGTTTTTGAAATCTCTCCAAGTTTTTGATATATTTTCAAACATCATAATGCATATTTTTTTATCGTGTCACTCAAAAATTAAAATATCAATACTCTATGTTTGCAATTTCATTTATATAAGTTGCTAGTCAATATTTCTAAACAAATTCTATGTTTTAAGTAGGAGTACAAATGGAAAATTGATTTTATCTAAGATTTACAAACTAGTATCAATGGAACATTGATTTCCAATAGAAATCTATTTCCCTCCAAATTCCAAAATCACTATGTAAATTTCCATTGCCAAGGTCTCTTGACTTAAAAACAAGTCCCAAAACCTTTCAATCTAAAGACATTGGTAGTGCAATGAGCAACCAAGACCTAGTTCAATTTTTGTAATTATTGAATGATTATTTAGTGAAAAATTGCCAYCTAGTGTATTTTTTGCCACTTGAGGCTGCAACATTTTAATTGCCAATTAATGGTAATGGCATAAAAATTGTGTTTAAGCCTATTGTATTAAACTGACCACAATCTTAAATAATTCTATATTTCCTTTCTATTTTATATTTCTCCATAATACAACAATCCACTGTAATGATTTTTTTTTAAAGTTTTTTTTAAAGTTTGGTAAACTTATTTTCTTTTTTGGAGTTTATTCTTTGTATATCGATTATGGTCAACACAAGGTATGCAAGTCTTTTACCAAAGAGATAGAATTTTCTCAATATATGATTCTATACAAAGGTAGGATAAAGATTTATTCATGTTGCAACTCTAATTTTTGCAACTCTAGTTGCAAACGCCGTGGTTCATTGGTGCCTCTATTAAGCATTTCTAAAATATAGGCTCAACAATCTTATTGTTGCCACCTTCCGCGTATTTCAAATCAAAGTAGAAACCGAGGATTGGAAGTCATGGAAGGAGTATGCGTTCCGGTTGCACGTTTGGAACATCTTGGCAGCCCAATTTATCCTTCATATCTAGGGTAGGATTCTTGGGAGAAAAGCCTCCGAGGTTCTTAATTAGTTGGCACTCGCGAAGTGCATGGKAGACATATACGCCGTCATTCCAACATGACTGGATAAGGTGGTCATGTGTAATAATGTGAGAGCATGGGTGGCCATGAATTGCGGCCATGAAAAAAATCAAGAAGAAATGCTGGTGTTGATTCATATCATGTGATTGAATAACAAAAATCAGGGTTGTTCTGTCAAATGCATTTTTGGGTTTTGGTGTCGAATTGTCCATTTGACGTTGCATGTCAAATATGTTGAGTGTCGTGTGTACTAGACAAATTTGACTCGTTTGCCCAACTTTTCAAAATCTTTTGCCCAATGGGCAAAAAATTTCATCCTATGTGGAAAGCCCAAACCACATCAGCATAGGCAACTGCGGGGAGGAGGGGGGGGGGGACTACAAGTTAAAGATGGGTGACTACGGGTCAAAAAAAGGCCAAGTACGGGTAGGGGCAAATGTAGGTAGGGAAAGGGCGAGTGCGGGTGGGAAAAGGGCACTTATAGGACTACGGGGTGCGTGTTAGTGAAGATGATACTTGAATGGATAAAAAGACAAATATGGGAAGAAAAAATTCCAATTTCTTTCAAATTCAATCTCTTTCAAATCCAATCTTCTTCAAACTCAATCTTTTTTTAAAAATAAAAAAATTGTAGAAATTAGGTAAGAATATGATTCATTTAGGATGAATATTTTCAATTTCAAATAATGTAAAGGGAAGTACCCATTAAATCTCTGTCCTTTATTTTTTATTTTAGATATTAAAGTGACAACAATTTTGAAGATTGTAAAATATAGAAAGTGAAGTCTTCATTTAACTCTTTGCTTTTATTGTTTATATGCAAAATCAAGATGGAAATAAATCATAATTAGGAGGGCTTTTGGAAAATTACAAAAATTAGGAATTAGATTTTTCACATAATTCTCCATCCTTTTTTTTGAATTTTTAAGTGAATGTCAATGTGACAAATAATACTTGAGTAGAGTGAGTCCTTGAGAATTGTGAAAAATAAATGAAGAAGTTCTAACCAAAATCTCCGTTTATTAGTTCTTATTTTAAAAATCATTTAGCAAATAATTGTTTAATAGGAGTCTAGAAAAATTGCAAGAAATAAACAGGAAAGTTTTTATTTAAATATCCATCCTTTTCAAATCAATGTGATGAATAATACATGAAAAGGATGATTCTTTGAGAGTTGCAAAACATAAATTGGATACATTTTTACTTCAATCCTTTTCACGTATATTTTATTTTTAAATCAAAGTGGCAAATAATACATAAATAGTATTATTCATTGCAAAACAAAAACCCGGAGAAGTTTTTATTGAAATTTCTAACTTTTATTTCTTATTTTACAAATCAGCATGGCAAATTATTCAAAATTAAGAAGACTCTTTAGGAATTGCAAATGTTACATGGAAGAATTGTTAATTAATTTGCCACATTTTTATTCTTTTCTCAATTCAATGTGAAGATGAATAAATTGATTCTTTCAAGATTCCAAAAAATAATTAGAGAAGAGCTTGACTTAAAATCTTTGCACATTTTTTTTAATTTATAGAATCAAAATGACAAATAACTTATTATTAAAAGTTCTTTTGGATGATTGTCCAAAATAAATCAAATGGTCTTATTTAAATCTCCACCCTTTATTTTTATCACTAGATCAATATTACAAATAACATACGGGTAGGATGATATTTTAAGTATTACAAAATGTAAATGAATATGTTCCTACTTCAATGCCCACTTTTCATTTTTCATTTTCAAAATCAACATGACAAGGAATAAAAAAATGCAAAAAATAAAAGGCAAGTTTCTTTCTTAAATCAAAACCATTTATCTTGTATTTAAAAACTCAAAGTGACAAATTATTCATGATTATAAGTTTTTTAAGAAAATTTCAAGAAATAGTAGGAAGTTTTTTATTTGCAAATTCACCCTTTATTTTTTATTTTGAAATCAACAACAAAAGTAACACATGGAAAGGATGATTTTTTATGAATTACAAAACTCACGGCATAATTGAGCATGTTTTTACTTCAATCTTTACTCTATATTTTATTTCAAATTCAAAGAGGCAAATAAGACATGAGGAGGAGAATTTGTTTTGTCAATTAAAAAACATAATTGGGCAAGTTTTTACTTCAATGAATTCAATCTCTAGTCTCTACCCTATATATTTTACTTTTAAACCAAAGTGACAAATAATATGTGATTGAGACTTATAATTATTCTTTGAGAATTGTGAAAAATGAAGAGAAAAGTTATTTTCTTCAATCTCCACACTTAATAATTCTTTCAAAAGAATCAAATCAATCAATGTGACAAATCTTTCAAATTTGAGAGGATTCTTTAAGAATTATAACAAAAAGTAAAAGAATGAGTTCTTAATTGCTTCAATGCATTTAATTTGTTTTTAAAATCAATGTGACAAATGCTACTACATGCGATGATTTTTGAAGATTCTAAAAAATAAATGGAAGAGATCTTTATCTTCTACCTACCATTTTATAAAATTATAAAATTAACTATTTATGACCCTAGGTCTTCCATGAATTGTTTAAGAGAAATAGGAGAAAGCAAGGCAAATAATTGGCTCTTGAAATAAATAACACTTTGTTTCTTGATCCATTCAAAGACTTTAGAGGTCAATTTAAAGACCATGCCATGTTAATTTCAGAGCTCATTATAGAGGTGATTCTAAATGCCCGAGCCAATTTCAAACCTTTTGTTTCAACTTGGGAGCTTAGATTGTGAGGTTTGACACAAGTCCTGGTATTTATTTTTAGAAACATTTTTGCTTAATTGTAAATACTATGTACAATGGTCATTAAGTGATTTGTTTTGATTCTTAATAAAYTTTCACTTGAGATWTTTTGCTCAATAATAGWRCTATCTTAGAAGTCTTGAAAGTATGGATTCATGCCTTAGTTTTATCATTGAAAAAATAAATACAAGTTGATAAAAAATTCAATGAAATTTAGAATAAGAAGCAAACTAAAGGCCTATGAGAGAATAGAGTTAATCATTAAGTTTGTCCTATAATTGTGAATGGGTGTTAGAGGAAGGTTTGGCTAAAAATAGTAGAAAAGAAGCATGGCAGTATGGCACCAAACTCCAACAGAACTCAGTATTGGTGCTCCAAGGAATTTTGTTGTGTGTTTTTTCAAAACTTCGGCTCTTAGTCCCACATTACACACACTTCATGATCAACTCTAATGACTTCTAAAACTTTTAGGATAACTCTAACAAAGTTTTCCGTAAACAATAGGAGGACACTGGGTATTTCCCCCTTTAGAATGATAAAAGAATAGAGAACTAAGGATCAATGTCCAAAATGGAGTTATTTTGAGTTTTGTCCCTAGTTTTGCTTTCACCACCGTATGAGAATTCACAAGTGTGCGTTATGTGGAACAAGGGATTGTAACTCCATATGAGAATCTTGAGTTTAGAGCTTAACTCTAAAACCAAAACCAAGTGGTGCATTCATTGCAAGGACCACATTTCAAAATTAGCTTGAAATTGCAGACCAATTTCCTCTCACTTTACGATTAATTTTAATGTGCCTAAAATTTTGATTTTGAATTAATATTATGGAAAATAAATGAACTTGTCTTCCACTAGCTGGCAATTAATTCTCCCCACTCATTGAAATAWAATTTGCAAATTAGCATAAATTGTCTCATCCTTGGAAAGGAAAATCTGAGAAATCCATGCGGAGTCCAGATATAAGTTCATCCAATGAGAAAGGTCTCGGATCATCCCAGTCAGCCAATCACAATCGAGTTTGATTCCCCACAAGCCTCCAAATCTCCCCGCAAGCAAAAGAACCCCTAGTTTAAAGTGATTTCCCTTATTCATATGGAATTTTTCCTGTGGAACTCTTGTCCCCATTTTACGAGATTTCAATGCAATATATTACATATTTTGGATGTCTTGTAAGAAGTTATGAATTGTCAAGGTTTTGTTCAAGGGTGAGTAAAATAGTGGATAGGCTCTCAGTCTTCAGGTGCTGCACATTCTTAGATTCTAAATATGCATTTGTCAGTTGCATATACTGGTATTCCACTTGTGGCCTACCAGAACATAAGGCCTCCCTCGAGAAAGGGTCTACTACCTCAAGCAGAATCGAAGTTCCTGTTTTCTTGATGATATTTTTGATGACTTCACATAAGAGTGCATCTGGGGCTACGTGTCGGTTTGATCTCTTATGGAATAATGGTTGAGATCGTTTTGATAATTTAGAAAATAATATAAGAATTCTCAATTTCTATTGTTACAGATTCAACGTGCATGTTTCCCAAATTTACAGACTTCTCTTGGACTATCTTATTTGGTATATCAGTTACGGGACACTGTTCTTAAACTGTCAGTATGCATACAAAGATTGAAAAACATTTAGACTGTTTTAAATCGTTGCTGAACTAGAGGACAAGATCAGATCTCTTAACAGTTTTTGTATCCTCTACCTTGTATTAATGTCATATTTCTAGAGTTGATTTTCATTTATTCAGTCTCTGTTGTTACATATTTGGCGTCCATGAATTGGCAGACTTTGTCTTGAATTTATATCTCACTTGGTATCTGTGAAAGCCAAAAAGGCAGAACGGGGGCGCGAGACCCCCTCACATAACACGAAAACAGATTACATAAGATCCCGAGGGAATCTCACTTGGTATCTATCCGCTTGTTTTTTCTTTTCAGTGGCAGGAGTTGTGAACGAAACCACGTGGAAGGAGCTGGTGTTGGAGAGTCCTGTCCCCGTGCTGGTCGATTTCTGGGCTCCCTGGTGCGGCCCTTGCCGCATGATTGCCCCACTAATTGATGAAATTGCCAAGCAGTACGCAGGCAAGGTCCGGTGCTTGAAGCTCAACACAGACGAGAGCCCAGGTATCGCCACGGAATACGGCATTCGCTCCATTCCCACCGTCATGGTGTTCACCAAGGGAGACAAGAGGGACACGGTCATTGGCGCAGTGCCCAAGGGCACATTGACCACCACTCTAGAGAAGTTCATTGACCAGTGGTAAGCGGAGCTTGGGTTCATGCAGGGTTAGTGTTGTTTTTCTTACTGTAGAAAGTTGTGGTACAATTTGTTTTATCGTCATACAATCAGTCGACTTTTCCTTGTGTAACTCTCTCGACATTACAATCGGTCTATAGTCCCATGGAATCGTTCCATGCCATGGACCGCTGATATTGTAATTTTGAAGTCAGCTGAAGCCTACCAGCTGCCTCTTTTTATTATCTTCTGATTGTTGGGATCGTTTCAAAGTGTTGGTTTTTCTCATCCTCAGTTTGTATGTCTCTCCATGAAACTGGGTTATCTGTAAAATTAGAGCGTTTCACGAACTTTTAGACATCATTATATGCATCTTGTGAAGGTCTCTGTGGTTACTCTCATCGTATGGAGGCCTCTGTATGTATCATGGGGAAGATTCTCTTTACGATGTTGTCTAAAAGTTCGTGAAACGCTCTAATCTGACTGATAACCCTATTTTTGGTTCTGTGAAGCCTGTTTAACCCTCAATTTTCGAAATGCTTAGGATGGGTGTTTTAACTTTCGCTGTCAAAGTTGATGTACTGCCACGTCTTCTTGTTATTAAGTTCACTCGTACAAGATGTGGCTTTGATATGTGTGTGGAACTTGTGCTCGTCAGACGGGAGCATCAGAAGGCTCCAMAATGTAATGCTGACAAGGAAGAGTGCTCTGTAGCTGGGGCTTTGTAGGTAGGTGGTGGATGACATGAAAGRTTGATGGTTTTTCATTCTGAGGTTTTCTGATGGCATAACTTAGTGCTTGCAGTTAAGTCCGGTCTTCTCAAGGAGCGTATGCTTAACATCTCCTTTCTGTTTGTGAAGGTATGTGTATGTAGAGTATTTTGGCCTTSCGTGGTTTGTTTTCCTTGAGCATGTTCATATGGAAGACTTTMGCTGTGTCTGCTCGGTGRAAGCCTTGCTAGTCTCGATTTGTAATACTACTTATTTGAGAGTATGTACGGCAAAATATCAGGTTTTCCATCAAGTTTTGGTCTGCTTACATTTACATTTGCAAGTGGGTGTTACCGTGGCCTGATTTGACCCTCACCTCATGCATTAGGTTTCTAGGAAAGTTCAGGTTTCTGTGCAGGTTTTGAATTAAATCTGTTGACTTSTCTCAGGATTGTGCCTCAATTATTCTGTCATCCTTTCGCCTTCTTTGACTTCCTATAGTGGTGATGTCTTTCACTAAGCTAAACCCGTGAGCCCCCAAGCACCTCAAATATGGCCTCTTCAAGTTGAAAGATTTCCTTGTTTGACTATTATAATCTTTTCAACGGTACTTTCAGAGGACATGTCCCTTTCTCTCTAGCTCTAGACTTATCTCCACTACCAATGGGAACAATCAATTTATGATAGTTTGATTGCAATGAATTGAGAAGGGTCTCGATTTTACTAAACATGAGCTGGGCACTTAGGGTTTAAATAACTTTGAGAAGGGACTTCCTGATACTATGGAACGGGATTTGAAGTGACCGTCGTAGTGTACTTGACTTAACCATTGAACGCGGCAGCGGACGTTTTGTGTCCTCTGGAAGACAGCTTTTCATCCTCGGTATTAGGAGTGGAAGGGGAAGATCTTTTCTAGTACTTTGACTTCCAATGAGTGTATTTGGCTTTTCAAAGTAGATGATGTCACACAATATCAAAACTGCATGATTTCCACATCCATGAGCCCGTCCTTCAAGGGTTAACTATCATATTCAATCTCAAATATACTACAATAGTATTTCTCCTACATTTCAAATAGATGAATTGTAGCTCTAAATTATTAACCCCTGAAGGACCGGGGGTATTTGAGCATGTCTCTTGTTTTTTAGACCAGCTCTTGTAACAAGTGTAATTTCTCATTTATGTGGAATAATTTTGATGATTGCCACCATTGAAATGAAAGTAGACTTGTGTATCTTTCCTATGAAAAAAAGATCAACAAAATTGCACTATTTTTGAGAAAATGCCACCATTTGAAAAGATTGATGGCTTGTACAGACGCTAAAATGGAAATGTTGAAATCAGAATGCTCAAAAGTGCTCCAAAAACTTTGAATTTTTTTCCATAGGTACATATTATCATTGTATAATTGAAAAAAAAAATTCAAGTCATTTTGAGGTGTAGAGAAAAAGATATGAGGATGTGAAGTTATAGCCCACAATGTCTTTTCAATTCTCAAAAAATTCACCAAAAATCACACTTGATCATTTCTCAATTGGTTTACACCATCGAATTCAGCGTAAAAAATCATCATGGCTCTCTTTGTTGTTCACGAGCTATTAATGAAGTTAACATATCAAATTTGTTACAAATGTAGTTGCAAACGCCACGTGGTGGCTTTGCGGTGCTTTGGGGTTAAATTAAGCTTGATTTTAACTATATTTGTAGATATTTTACGGTAGCAAGAGAGGCCATACATATAGCTATGTTTGATAGGTTGCCTAGTTTTTAAAGTTATCATGTTTTGGATAACTAACATCTAAATATAGAATCCAAAACATTTGATAAGGCATGTAATTAACAATGAATTGTCAAAATGTTAAATATGACAAAATTGTCAATTTGTGATTGCATTTAGGAGTACCATAGTGTGAAAACACTCTATTCTCTTTCATGTTATACCCTTGTTTGTGTGGTGCCGAGTGTTTTTATATTACGCACAAATTTCTGCCAACAAAAAGATGTTGCCATTTTTTTTGTAAAGGAGATTTTCATAATTTTTGTTTGAAAATAACTAGATTACTATTGCATTTTGAGACTTTTGAGACTTGTACCCAAATTTTCTTGAGCCAAATTTTCTCAGAGATATCACCAACTATAAGTCAAGTATCACATGAGTAATGAAGAAACAACTAACTCCTCCAAAATGAAAAAAATATCATTGGTGGTGCCTCTTTCAATACTTACTAGTGTGTCCTATGCCGTTGCCACAGGCAAAATCAAAGTAAAAGTAATTTTCTAATTTTTAAAAACCAAAAGTAACTCAAAAATTGATAACTTTCACCCCATAGGTCGGACCAGCACGAAACCAAGCCCATGCACCCCTCCTCACCGAGAGCTTTCCGACAGTACTAAGCACGCCACCAAGGGAAGTACGGTCCGGGAGATCTCAACATAACAAACAAACACCAAACCAAGCCCATGCACCCCTCCTCACCAAGAGCTTTCCAACAGTACCAAGCACACCACCAAGGGAAGTGGTGGAAGTACGGTCTGGGAGATCTCAACGTAACAAACAAACACGCCACCAAGGGAAGTGGTGGAAGTACGGTCCGGGAGATCTCAAAGTAACAAACAAAGAGCCTAATTTAAAGGATAGATTTTATGAAAGCACTTGAAAACTAATCCAACAAACATGCACCACTTGAAGTCAATGCTAAATTGTGTTTGATCCCTTMTTTTGCAAAGGTGTGACCTAAACCTCAATTTAGGTAGAAGACAACCCAGAACAATTAGATAGCATGCAACCATAACTTCTTGATGCATCCATGACTTCTTGTTATTCCAAAAAGTGGAATGAGTCATGCCTTGTTGTCCCTCTTGAAAAAAATTCAAGTAGAAAAAGAATATAAATGCATTCTAGAATAAGCCCTCCTGAAAAAATTCAAGTAAGAAAAAGAATATAAATGCATTCTAGAATATATAAGCCCTCTTGAAAAAATTCAAGTAAGAAAAAGAATATAAATGCATTTTACAATTGCTTGTATAATTAGATTATTTGAGCAAAAATGGATCCAAGTAAAAAAAAAGTAGAATGAGTGCCCAATAAGAAATGCGCCAAAAAAAAATGCTCGACATTGGGGAGGCAAAGAGCTCCTAACCTTGATACTTTGAAGCCTTTCCACAAGGGGATGTGATGGTCCAACGAAGGTTGTCATCTCAGTCTGGTTTTGATCTCCATCAACTATGTCTTTCTTCGCAATTGTCGTTAGAAACTCTTTGCCAACATTGACAGCTTCAGTCATATTGTTCTTTTCTGCAAATGAGTCAATCTTGACAACAACAATGAAGAGTCTCAATTTGGGATTCTCCAAGGCTGACTCACTTCAAATCAAACACTTGGGCCTTGACTATTAGGAAAAATATACGATTTTAATGGACAATATGTTGCTTCATGGTAATTTAATTAACCAATAGCCTATGGACACGTTGGTACATTGTATGAATTTTATGTAGTATGTGTCATGTACAATTTCTTAGGTTAAATGCCAATTGTCTTACATGTGCTACAGTTGCTTTAAAAGCAAAAAAAGGTAGCAAACTCTTGAATGTGCAATATGACTCATACCTGTTGAAGTAGTGTTTCATATGCTTGGCCCATGTAAGACTCCAGTTGTTGTGTGACATTGTTCTCTTCTAACCACTTGTTGAGTCCCGTTGTCTCCGCATAGTTCCTATGATCGACATGAGTCTTGGCAGTGACCAGTGCATCCTTCGCTTCCATGCCCACTTTGTAAGTAAACAACACGGAACCGCCCAAGAAACCCACAAATATCAGAAGGATGAGCACGATCGCTACTACTGTTGGTAGTTTTGCCGCTAGTGCTCGTGTCACACCCCGGTTACTCCACCTGCAAATAGGACACAAAAATTGAGGTTGGAAGATGAAAACAAAGCACACATCTCCCAAAAATTTGTACATCACTCACTCCTTCCTGAACACGTTCTCAGAGCAACTGCACGGTGGCTTTGAAGATAGGGAACCCATTACTCATAGGGAATCCAAATAATACACATTTAAGTGCACTTGAATCCTCTCATCAAGACCAACCCAAAGAAACCATTTTAATTACAGAAACTACTAAAGACAACTGAAATAGGTTTCTCTGTTATGGTAAGCCCACAGAGAAGCACTCACTAATTCTCTCCCGACACACTACAGCATAGTCTACGGACCACGGTAATAACAAGACGTKACAAAAAAAATTCTTTCTCAAACGTAACGTGGGATTTTTCTCCGCTTAAAAGAAGCTGAAAAGTAGCTGACAACTTCCTAGCACATTATTTGTTGTGGATCAAATTAGGGCCCAGATCATTTTTCAAAGTTTTCCAGACTTCAACATATAACTTTGTATAAACACAGAACTTACACCAATTTCATCAAATTGATCATAAAGGAAGATAAAAATCTGAAGATTCAAATAACGATTAGAAGATTCAAACGCTACTTCGTAAGAATGAGAAGTTCTTTGGACACAACATCACACTGAAGCATCGTGTTCATCATCGACAGGCATGTGCTTCGAATATGGACTTCGCAGCTCTTAAGCGTTAAAATTTCTTGAAATTGAACACCCAAAGCAAAGGGTATGACTGTGTAGAGTAACAAGGAGGATTGCAATTGCAGAAATAACAGGAGATCGATGTGCGCATTAAGATTTACATAAATGCCTTACAACAACACATTATATAATCAAAACAACGCTGCAGGAGAATAGGGACGCACCGCAAAGCATCCACCACAGGCTGCACAGTCCACCCGTACAAACGCCCCACCCGCTTCCCCCCCTTGTCCTTCAAAGCTGTGGGACTTCGCCCAGGCGCCGGCTCAAAGAAGGGCCACACCGTCGTCACCGCCGCGTACAACAGCAGCCCTACAAAGGTCGAAGACGCGAGCACCACGGGACCCAGACTGTCATACACCAAAGTACAAACAGCAAACGTGAGCAGCCACCTCGACAGCTTCGCAAACCCAATCTTCTTCTGCTTCGGMGGCACATCAGTCGTCGTCCCCCCTTTGCCACCAGTCGYTCCCCCCATCCCCGCCATCSCTAAAACAGCCTCTTTGGCATCGTTTCCGGTCTCCACCAGATTCTCCAGCACGAACCTCGGCGCCGCCAGTAGAGTCTCCAAGATGCCAGCTTGGAGAGGCTCCTGCCAGAAGGAGACGAGCACGCTCTGAATCTCGCGTAAGGGCATGGAGATGAGCACCGCCCACTGGATGGGCTTCCAGTAGCCTTTCAACAACAGGCSGATGCCGAAAAACACAAGAATGCTCAGGACGAGACCTGCGTGCGCCATGGCGATGTACATGGCGAGTTGGGCGTTGTCCACGTTCAGAGTGCTCGTGAACCGGGCCGATCCTAACTTCTGGGCTGCTGTTGTTGCAGYCGTTTCTTTTGGTAATGGCTCGACGCTGGGCTTGTTGTTTGGAACCTCTTTTGGAGCTTCCATTGCGGGACTGATGAGTTTAGTGAAGGAGCCGCCGTAATCTGGTAGTGCAGCAGTTGCTGGTACACTGTTCACACGAGTTGGCCCTCCTGCGTGTGGACAGAAATACATTATTTGTGTTAAAATCATTCCATGAGACTTCCTTAGATCGAATTCAAYCTGCCATCCGTTGACGGAGACCCGRTCATAGTTTTCTGAAATACAATCCATCAAACCTCTGTCATGACCCTCTCTAAAAAGCATTTTATACGCTTGGCCGCACTATCATTGATTGTGGCACACTTGTCACACATTCAAACTATGTCATAGTGAAAAACTTCGGACCCAAGTGATTAGAGATAGAGGTCTGCGTGTAACGAAATCTTGAACAAGAGTAGTTTTGAGAAATTACTGTGCAGACCTTTGCGTTCACTGGGGCATTGAAGGATGCTGGTGTATCTATAAAAAAACAAAGGCAATGAAAGCAATCCCTACGAAACCTTATTCCGTTTGACCCGAAGCGTTATAGCTTGCACGGCTTTCCAGCATTATCCCTGACCCTACTTGCTTGCTCTGCTCCGAATGGATTAGTGATTAATGAGGGTCTTCAAAAAGCACCCTAAGGCCAGGATTGGTCACTCACAAAGCATCAGGCCTACAGGACAAAACCCTTTAGTATGCTGGGTTTCTCTTACAGTGCGAAGTAGCCCAAAATTTGTGCCAAACTCGCCACAGATCACTCGAAAATGACAAATGAAAGTTTCACGAACACTAGAAATTTCAAATTTGAGGTTCGACATTCAYGGATTACTCTCTTTCTATTCGTGAAATTACTTTCACGGCCACTAGAAATTCACAGTTGAGGTTCCGACACTTCAATCAAAACACTAGAAAATAAACGATGAAAGAAGGGCAAGAATGGAAAGAGAGGATTTGAAAGAGGGGACGCTTTTAGAGCATATAGAATTCCAACCTCAAAATTTCAAAACTAATTCCACAAACATGAATCGGAGTGGATTTAATACGCCATTCACTACAGGAGCCTTTGCTGCTAAATAGTTTGAGGGATCCCAGACCCTGCGAAAAGCTGGATCAGTGCTAAGGACGGTACTCCACCATTGCAAATTGCGACAGTGTAGACAAAGTGATGAAAGGGCGGTAATGGAAAGAGAGTTGAGAAAGGGGAAACTTTTAGACCTCTATAAATAGCCAACTTTAGAATTCAAAACTAATGCATCCACAAAAGAAAAGCCTGAAAAATAGGAATCAAAATCGATTAGATGTCGCTTTCAATACTCTCTCAAGTAAAAACTTCCTGGCAWATATATCACGAGGTGTCCAGCCCTGTGTAAAGGTGGATCAGAGCACGGTACTCCAGCATTGATGCTGCGACAGTTTAATCAAATCAAATTCACATAATTTAAGTCATTTTTGTAGAAAGAGTGCCACATTGCATCTTGTAAATGGTTTGAGGTGACATGGACTCTTGAGAATCTGATGTAGAAATTCAATTTTGACACCCATGTGCCAAGTCTAACCTTCACGAATAGTACTTCAAAAAAAATTATAATTTTAGAAAAAAAATTGATTTTTTTTAAATCTATAAGTTAKAGAGGTTTTAAAATTCTAGTGAACTTGTAACTTTTATGAAGTTGTAGCTTTTTTTTAAAAGTCTAAAATTTTAAGTTATATAAAAGTCATATTTAGTATTAATTTGTACTGAAACTCATATGTATGTCATATAACAACAACAAGTGGCTTTTTTGAGATGAAATTCTAAAGGGGGATTGCATAAATAGTACTCTATTTGACTTACAATTCATAAAATATGGCAAGACATACACCATTGGATTGACAATTCAACAATTAGTAGCTTAACTTTTTGATGTCGTTTAAATGTTTGTATGCTATCATAGTCAAATATGGCACCATACACATGTTATACTTGATCATTTGGGAGCTATCAAGGCATGTAGGGGACAATAATAATCTAAATTGGAAGTACCATGTGTCATTGGATGTGTTTCAATATGAATACAAATTCCTAACATAGTCCAATATGAGTACAAACTTCTGTCACTATTGTATCCTCAATTCATGCACCTTCTATGTCACACGTACGAAACGTCATGTTGCATTTAGAATTAGGCTTGCAAAATCAATCAAATAAGCATTTGAGTTTGTTTTTCATTTTCAGATTTGCTAAACTCTGTTTAGATCATGTTGGAAGTCAAAAGGGAACTCTAGATTTTCACCACATGCATGTATTGACTGGGGATTAATAAAGTATGGATTTCCAAAGTGCTGAAAACATTTTTACTCTAAAATTGCCCAAAAGCTCTTTTGTTCTAAAGACTTCTTTTTAAACAAGAATTTAAGTGGCAGATTTTGCAAGTGAGTCACAACTAGGTGCACTTATCATAATGGGTTTCAAGACACCCAAAACATTTATCATAATTTTCCATGGCTTCTATACTTTGATTTGGAGATAACTAATAATGGCTCTTCTTTTGGTTGTTTGATTTTCAACTTTCAAATTTCTTTAGTCTATCTTGATAAATTTGTTGATCAGCTTTMAAAGATAGTATTTTCAACTTTTATTACATCAATTGAAGTTTAGAAATAGTTTGGTTGGTTTGTTTCATAGAGTATATTGGTGATGCATAAATTATGACACACCTAAAGTAAAATTATCCCTCAAAATTGCAACATGTTTTAAAACCTCCATCATCACTCTAAGTACATCTCCAAAATCAATATGTGCCTCTGTTGAAGAAGCAATTCTAAACCTTATATCAAAAAATTATTTGACCCTTTATGACTTTTACATGTAATATCCAAATGTCACAATTTTTGGTACGTTGAAACCTTTTCTCACTTGACAACAAAAAAAAAATATGAAATTTTGACTTGTTTAATAAAAATAGCTATAGACTATAGCAGATAGTAGCAACTTGGAGATTACCCAATTTACGTGTTTCATTCAATTTCATTCTATAATAAAAGGTTACAATGTACATGATCTTGTCATTTAGGCCTTGAAATGATAAGAAAATGTACATAGTAACTATTTATGGACCTGACAATCTAGAACCACTTATAATATTCCTACCTTAATCTCAAACATTTTGTCCAACTTGAAGGCAACCGTGAGATAATTTTGGGTTAGAGGTAATACTTCTTACATAACATTCAATTTAATAATTAACCCCTAAAGGACCAACTTGCTAAATTTGGCAACATAGCAAGTTTGAGCWTGTATATGTGATTAGAGATTTCCATGGTTTGGGCTCAAACTTTGATAGAAGGTGTGGATGAGGGATATCTTTCATGTGCACTAAAATTCAAGACATTTGAAAACATGAGGTAAACGTTATAGCCTAAGATGGTTTTTTTTTTGTAATTGGGTAGTTCGGGTAAAAATCACTTTTGGAAAAAATCACTTTGAAATTTGAAAATGGTTTTTAGATTTATATATATGTGGAAAGCTTTGAATCATTCCATTTTGATCAATGAGTCAAAAGTTATGAAGAGTTTTTGTTTGCAAGGTAGTTATGAATTTTCATCTCTAAAATAAACTTTGAAGTCCTTTATTATTTAAAAAAAATAGAATCACGGGATATAGATTGTTTATTACATCATTTCAACCATTAGAATTGGCGTTTTTCAATTCCATAACTTGATTCTTAACAATTTTGTATTTTGAACTATTCTCTACTTCTTTCTACTTACTAATTTTTTTCAATATGTTGTATGATTCCAAATGATTTGAAATTTTTCAAGCATGTAGCCAACTTGACTTGAGAAATGAATTTAAAGAAGCACCACCATTTTTGGCTTTTTTTTCTATACAAATGTAAGCTTGTAAAGTGCAGCTGCCCAGATTTTTGCAGGGCCAAGAAAAGGATTTTTGAGGATTCAAATGTTAATATCTTGCAATCCACATGGTCAAATTTTTTGAAAATTTTACCACATGTTTTCTAATCAGCATATTACAATATCCTACAGTTACATGTGTGAAAATATATTTTACTTTCAAAATTTGGTACTTGTATTAAAAATGGCAATTTTGAAGCATTTTTGGTGAAACGTAGTTAAGGAACTTAAGGGTTTGAGCCATCTTCTTTGCTAATAGGTACAATTTTCCTAAGTTACCCTACCTTAAGGTGGAAGCACCCAAAACCGTCAATATAAGCAATTCAACATAGTTGAACGCACCTTTTCCTAGAAATAGTGATTTTTGAAGTATTAGCAAGTGAAAATCATGAATATTCAAAAAAAAAAAAAAAAAAAATTTAGATGTTTTATGTAATTTCTATGATTTTTCAAAGTGCAAGCTACCTAGACCATTGAATCTGTCCCATAAGTGGACCTAAATCTAAAATCGGCGAAAATAAGTAGTTAGCAAATCAAAGTTAAGTATGTGTCCTTCAAATGTGTCAACCAATCAGATTTAGAGCATTTGGAGGACACATAAACCAAAGTCTAGGGACACAATTAGGTGAGTCTAGGGTACAAGAATGGGAACAAAGTTAAGTATTGCTTTAGGTGAGTAAGATGACCATTATGGATACACTTTTTTATTTGTTTTGAGGTAGTCTAAAGACTCTTTTGGAGCAATTGGGCAGCACACTTCAAAAATTCATAATAAATTCATACTTTATCAGATAACTTATATTTCCAATTGCTCTCTCCATTTCTCACATTTGTCGTTCTGGAAAAAAAATTCAACAATGCCTACAGAGCAAACCAGTCATTCTGCCTGTGATGGGTTGATTTACCTTAATAGGAGAACACATCGGACGGACATTCTCGTCCATGAATAGACTTCCTTTGGTTCAGGTTGACAGATCTCAATTCCAAAATTCCAACCTTCCCTGGCCAACCAGATCATCGTTAAATGGCTTTAGCACCCTCGAAGATGAGATCGAGGAGACTGGCTACAAAGGTCATGAAATGAACAGTCTAGAAAGGATCACTACTTCTGAATCAAGTTTTGCCAAAGGTGTATTCAGCTCTCAGGCCACAACTATAACGAGATTCATTTCCAAAACTCTGCCCCAAGTTACAGAGATCAATCCAAGAGATGAAGTAAGGTGGTGAATAGCAAATCGGTGCAAGGTGTCTCATTTTAGGCGGGCTTGATGACAGCAGGCCTAACAATCCGAGCATGAATCCACTTACTTTCAGTGTTATGAACTAAAAGGATTCGCCAACGACGGAGTGCTGCAAGATGGGCACCCAGATAGGTCTTGCCGCTAGCTTGGCAAAATTGAGAACCACTTCTTGATTGGCGAGCCTCTTGTGATAAAAGCCCCTCGGTTATCACTATCTGCTTTGAAAGGGCTTTTCAACGCTTCGAGTTCAGCCATGATCAACTTCCGAACGGGACCTTTGACATCCGCTTTGGAATGTTTCCCCCACCCTGTGATGATTATTACTTCAGCAGGAAATCCATCGTTCCGTTGGAGTCGATCTCTTAAAGAGCTCAGCCACAAGGGAAGGACAATTGAAGCAGTACCCACAGACATATTGTGCAAATCTAGTTGCCAGACATCTGATGAAAACGTGACACACTCAGGTGGAAGCCCCCGAGACAAAAGATGTTGAACGATATCGAGCTCCTCTGGTGAAGCCATTTTGACCTGGAGCCTGACAAACACAATCTAGATTTAGAGTCAAAGAATGATCACAAATCGTAGACCTAGCAACCACAACACATGACTTAGAACACATGATCCCAAAAGAATTAACAAATAACACAATAATGAACAAAGCTGAAATTCGATTCATGTTAAATTCTGAAATGCAARAGACTGCGAAGCTGCTAACATTTGAAGACCRTTTGTCTTGTCGCTCATGARCCGGAATTAGRGAAAAGTGCACCTGCTAAGAAGAMTTTGGGGACTGGCCAGCGCACCACTATSCACAGCAGCAAGCGTCCGACATGCCTTTGTAAGGGCATTCCAAGAGACCAAAGACGGTCTTACGCCGGCCTCATCCAGTTCCAGAAAGATTTCCATCATTCTGTCTAGCCTTCCAGCATAGCAACAAGCGGAGATCATTATGTTGAAGCCTGCAGTATCGAGCTTCATTCCTTTCTTTCGCAAATCATCAGCTATCCTCTCCATGTCGGTAAACATACCAAGCTTCCCAAATCCCAGGAGAAGTACCTTGTAGTCATCCAAGCATGGTGAACATCCCTCTGATTTTAACTCCATCAAGATTCTCTCAGCCTCTACAGGTTTCTCTGCGGCAGAATACGCACGCACCAAAGCCCGGTAACCAAGAGTAYGAGACTTCGCCAATGGYAATTCGCACAGTCTATGGAAAGCTTCGTGTGCCTCGTCCACAAGACCTTGGCTTATGTAGCTCTCGATTAGAGCACACTCCAGCTCCGCCTTCTGTTTAGGAGCTAAAATTTCTTGCGGTTCCAGAATATGTGATGTARCAGCTAACGTTTGCTTRTTGTTCGAMACCATGGCAACAATGCGAGCGTGAATATTCGCATCCCATTTGTATCTAGCTCCTTTTCTGACAGCTTCGTACATCTGCAACATGTCAAGAATGCTCCAGTAAAAATTGGGTGAAAGGGAAAGAATGCAATGAAACGTGACACCTCGATAGGGTAGAAATCCCCAGAAATGATACCTGGATATGGTAGAAATCTATGAATTGTATCTATCGCATGCCGAAAAATCTCATTGAATTTGCAAATTTCTTGATTGTACAAGATCTACAAATTTGAACTGTAACAATACAAAAAAGGTCTCAGGGTTTAGGATATCAGGGTAGTATTAGGGTTTTGATTTCTCACCGGAAGCACAAGTTCACATTGACCTCGTTGCACAAGCTCTTCCAACACCTCCATTTGCGCGACTCGCGACAGACCTCGTGACCTCCGAAGCAGCAACTTGGCGCTAGCACTGGTCCCGCTAACAGACTCGAGCTCCTGCAGCACCCGCGCGGCGCTCTTGCTCGCACACCTTACAAGAGAATTACAAGCAGGGCGCTCGCAAAATCCATTCCCACTGAATTGCAGCCTTAACGAAAGACCGTGATAAGGATTAGAATCCCATCCCATCGACAGTCGCGTCCACTGCCAAGCACCTTCCGAAGCAGAGCATAGCTTGGGGTGTGCGAGTGGCGACCGATGGAAGGAAAATTGAGGCGTTGTCATAACCTAATCTCCTGCTAATTCAAACGCTGCTCACACACTAAGTTAAGCTCCAGGGCAACTGAAAATCGTCCCTCCGCGACACATCCTGTACAAGAAGCGATATCAAATTTAATACCATTTTCTGTCACCTGGACAATTCCGATGATTGAGACTTCAGTTGTACTCAAGCGCGTATTTCTACACTAATTTCTGATTGATGGCGTTCCGGAAGCAGAATCTTCCGTTTAATTCAAAATTCACTTGCGTTTTTGATTGCCTCAGTCTGCATTTTTCGATTCTGTTCTCAACGACTCTAGCTGAAGCTGAACGTACACATTAAAAGATTGAAAAGTGTAAAAGAAAACGTATAAACGGATAACTAAACTAGCTAGAAACCGGAGGAACGGAAAAGAGTAGACTTACTCCGATTTTACAGAGTCGTCTGTAATCTACGACAAGAATACTCATGGAGAGCTGATTTCACTTACCACGGAGAGCGCTGGATCTCTCATGTCGTGATCCATAAACGACCAAGAAAATGGAAGGGATCCATTTCAACCTCAGACATGGAAAATTCTTAACAATTGTAGCGGTACTCATTATGTTCAAAAGCAAGATTCAGTAGAGAAATCTTACCTTGCAATGTACCAAAACTGTGAGTCACTGAGCCCAAGTGCAGATCAGAATGTGGTCGATCGAAAATTGAGAACGTGTCACAGCAACAGCAGCATGTAACCCTAATGCGACAATTCCAGAAAAAGCTCCAATGTCCTCCGACACCGAATTTTGCATCCAGTCATACCCTTGATCTGGACAAAAAAGGTCATAGACATTTGAAGTACTCCCTAAACCGTTGAATCCCCTATGGCCACATCCCCCATGGCCACCACACCACTAAAAAACGCTTATCCAACTTTTGAGCGATCTTTGACCGTCCGATCTCACCGATGGACGGCCCAGCGCCTCTCCTCCAGRGCCACAGAGTCCCGAGGTTCGCAAGGCCAGCGCACTGCCACCTCTTGCCATGCTCGCTCGATTGCTTTTTCTGAGTCAGTGCGAGTTTCCCGAGCTGGGTCTGGTGCAAATTTGCACAGGAATTGGTAGTTTTGGGGACGGAATTTGGCGATGGTGATGGAAATGGGCGTCCTGCGCTGCCTCCCTGCGCGTGGGCTTCCAATCGGAGCTTCCACGACGAAATTGTCGTCGCCGTCGTCGTCTGCTGTTGCTAGCGCTGTGTGGTCGCAGCAGAAGCAAAAATTTCTGTGCGAAGCTCAAGAAACAGTCACGGGAGGTYGGTATCCACATTCTTCATGCGCTTGTTTGAATTTTTTTGAATTGATCTTGAAACTCTTTGCGKTGTGCATTGCCGGSCTTGTCCTTTGAATTTTAGATGGAGTTGCGGGTGGAATTTGAGGATGTASTTGGCAACATTGCCTGTTCTTTCTGTATCGAGTTTTTGGAATTGGAAGGCATTGGTGACGACGAGTGTTTGTTTGGAAGGGAAGTGAATTTCGTAATCACTGAAATGTGAGTTGAGTTTTGATTGGCAAGGAGGGTTCGGATGCAGAGTACTCTCAGGAACGAAAGGTTTTGTATAKTGATTCTTGATTAAATACTCGCAGTATTAGAATACGCAATTGTATTCAAGTTTAAATTGTGCTACTTCAGAAAATAATGTTACCTATGTGTAGCCTGAAAATACAGATGAGAATTAGATCCGAAAGTGAGGCTACATTGTATTGTTGACTATACTGTGAGTTGAGAGTTTTCTGAAATTGGAAGGCATTGGTGTGCATGATCGTGTTTTCTAAACTGAAGTTGATTGCTTACTTGCTTAGTCACTGAAATTTGAGTAGAGTTTTGAGTGGCAAGGGCTGTTCTGTTCGTATGAGAATTCCTCTCTGTAACGAAATTTTTCTTTTCTCTGGGGAATATGAGTCTTCTTAAAATACTCGCAGTGCCACGGTACAACAAATCGTATTCAAATTCGGTTCATGATACTTCTGGTTGATCTCTCTTGGATGCGAAACCTGCAAATACAGACGAAGATAAGGTCATAGTTTGAGTAAATTGTTGTACAAAATTCGCTTAAGTTAAATTTGAGTTTTATAAGGCAGCATTGCCAAGAATTCTTCATGCTCAATTACAGTATTAGTTGTCAAATTCAACAAAGTTCTTACATGTATCAGTTCAGATGATGTGAGGTCTGAGGGTTTCTTTGTAATGTCTGAGAGTTCCTTATCAATAGTAGTACAAGGGAATGATGGTGTTGATACGTCGCCATTGTTTCTGTTAAATGCAGGTCCTTCGACTGCAAATAGAAACGGAAATGCAGGAAGGCCATGCCGGGCTTGCAATCTGGGAAGCTCGTTCACAGGGCGACGGGTGAAGCTCTCCAGCTCTGTGCACACTGGCTCTCGTGTGAATGCGTCAACTGAACCCGAAGGCAGCAACAACGAGAGCGATGAGAGCAATGAGCCTTCAGAGGCTCCGGAGGAAGAGGTTGAAACCATCCAGGGATTGAAGGCTGAGACTGACGACAAAGACGATGCCGATCAGGTCAGTGTTCTTAACCCCTACAGAACCAAAGTTTTGTAGTTACAAAATCAACAATACGATCTATCATATTATTGTGAAAATCCAATTATTGGGATGGGGCCAAATTATATTACCAGAGTCAGTGAAGAACGTTCCATATTATGGTCCAAAAACGAAAGAAAATTGGATGAAAGAGAGTCCTTTTGTGAGCTACCGTACTCAAAACTTCTTAAAAGACGTGACGGAGGTTCATTTTGAACTTCTTTGATTGGTCTTTTAGGGCTTAATTCTTGCATCCAGAATGAGATATACTCGAGGTATGTAAAAAAAGTCATCATGTGTTTTGGTTTCTAGTCCCTCTTTTTAACTCCTGTTTTGCTCCCATTGCACACATGCCACTTTTTTTTTCTAAATTGCAATTAAATTCTTGTCCACCTCTTTGTTTAGGGGATGACAAGTATTCATAGTTGCATTCGATCTAGTTGGCTTCTTCCTCAAACTGGAATAGTGGTTCACCTCTGCAACTCCAAACCCAAACAAAGGACCATAGGGCTTTTGCACCTCAATGGTTGCTAAAATGTGTTTTGTCTTTAGTTTCTTACCGTTGGTTTCTTTTTGTSCAAAGTTCAAACACTTTGACAATGAAGTCCCATTGAGTGCAAGCGTCTATAATTGAATTAAATAGATAAATCAAGCACACCATGACTTTTCAAATACCTCTATTGATGGATGAAAGTGAGAGCGCGAATGTTTACATTGATCGATTTTCTAYAAATGCAGGTGTTGTTAACTCTGGACGATGTGAATCCTGTTGGACTTGGAAGGCGAACGAGACAGATTTTCGACACGGCATGGCGGCGTCTCACAAATCTGGGCCAGCTGACGAGTGCTACCAGGCCTACTGATGAGTATGATTTAGACGAGGTTGTGGTTGGAGGTCCAATGTGCGACTTCCAAACTCCAAATGCTGAGCTCACCACCGTTCTTGTCGCCGGTGCAACTGGCCGCGTGGGACGCATTCTTGTGAGGAAGTTGCAGCTTCGAGGCTACAAAGTTAAGGTATGTATTTATATCCAATTGTCCAAAATTTTCCAACTTCTTACATTAATAATATAAAGCATCACTTGTCTAAACAAAGTAGTGAATCACTAGTCAATCCTGTCGTAGAGAATAATCCAAGAGAAGAAATGGAAGAAATAGAAGAAATAGAAGGAAATAGAGCCTTGAGGTGCAACAATTGGATGAGGATGAACCCCTCTACAGGACTCAGGATTCATGTTTTGAAAATGCTCTATCCGATGGATTATTTGGTGAAAAATATAATTCAAATGGGGCCAAAATTTTGTATCACTAGAATTAGTGACGGACTGTGAATGTATTGGTAAAGAACTAAATTAGTTTGGACGACAGAAAATTTCCATATAAGACTATTGTATAAGACATGGAGCCCAATTTGGGCCTCTCGGTCCCATTGGGGTTAATCTAATCTGAGGAAAACTGAGATTTAGCTTAATCAAAGTACTGTAATCTCAAAGACCGGGATCGTCGATGTTTAGTTTGCCCTGTGTGGTGCTTCATGTGGACATCATTTAAGGGTTGTGGCAACGTGGATTGCAGGCTCTGGTGAGGAAGGATGATGAGGAAACGTTGGAGAAGCTCCCCCGCTCAGTGCAGATCATCGTTGGTGATCTTGGAGATCCGGCCACRACGAAATCTGCCGTTGTGGGATGCAACAAGATTGTCTTCTGCGCTGCTGCAAGATCCWCGATTACCGGTGATTTGACGAGAGTGGATCATCACGGTGTCTATAATTTGTCGAAAGCATTTCAGGTACATATGCCTTCCGGAGCTTCTGTGAGTTCGATTCAACGGAAAGGCGTGTCCTTGCATTGATTGCTTTTTCCGTTTCTGCTTTGCTCCGCCTATTTTACTGCAAGTCGCTTGTTACTTCTATATTTTCATTCTTCATGTATTTTTCAAAATTCGCGGATTCAAGAGCCATCTTGGCGTGCATGGAGGTAGGGGAGACGGGTGTCTTAACCTCTGCTTGTTGAATGTGCAGGATTATAACCACAAACTGGCCCAATCTAGAGCAGGACGAAGCAGCAAGAGCAAGTTACTCCTTGCCAAGTTCAGCCAAGCGAACGCTGCGGAAGGATGGGAACTTAGGGAAGGCCTCTATTTTATAGATGAAATTGCTGGAAGGTATGATGGCGGGATGGACGCGCAATTTGAGGTCGCCGACGACGGAAATGCTACCTTTTCAGGTATGCAGACAGGATTCRAGTTAGAAAACATGCAGATATTGAAAATCATTTCAGCAAGTTGCAAAATACTTGCGACCCTTTTCGCATTAAATGTCTGCTTTCATCAGGTGGTATTTGCGTCATTCATGATGGAAATCCTCCTAAGACATTTTGTAGTAATCGACARCTCCGTCAGGAAATGAATGTTTTGTATTTSACTGTCGTCAATGATGAAACGGGMAATGTTCTTGACACTCAGGATGTGGATTGATCACCAGGTTATGTGTTCACACGAGGAGGTTATGTGGAACTGGCAAAGAGATTATCTTTACCTCCTGGCCTCACGCTTGACAGGTACTGTAGTTGTGCTCAATTACCACATGATCTTCACTTATTCATTGTGGGGAGCAACATACTTTGAAAACTCATTTGTCTCTCGAGTGTGAATGTGTTAACTGGGGTTGTGTGTGGTTCAACTGTGTATTAGGGCATCTTTTTARGTTGGACTAAGAATTATGAACGAGCTATTCTTATGTGTTTAGTTCGGATTAGCGCTTGGAATTTGAGACTTGGAAATTGAACAATAATTTAGCTGTGCACCTGAACAGGTACGAAGGGCTGGTTCTTTCAGTCTGCGGCGATGGTAAGACATATACACTTTTGCTTGAGACTGACCCCTCAGAGGATGATCCTCAGCCCAGGCAGTACTTCACACGCTTCCCTACACGACTTGGATACAGTCGGGTTAGTGACAGGCTTTCTAATTCTTACCTGCTTTCTAATTCATACTCAGTCACTTATGTGTTCTTCTCGAAGTTGGTTCCCAGTATTGTCGAACACTTTGCCTGTACAGATCACGTAGGTGTGTTACGATGAGTTCCTTCCGAATGTTTGACAGGACTCCTTTTTTGAAATGACCACTTCGATTGATGGTATTGTGAAAATTAATAATCAGATGGAAACATATTTTACATCACCAAAATCAGTGAGGAGCATTGCATGTATTGGTAAATAAATAAACAAAAATGTACCAACGAGAGTCCCCATGCGACCTACTCCAAACTGCTAAAAAACTAAGGTCCAATTTGGGCCTTCAGATCCTTCCAGGGTTAAGCTGAAAATTGAACTGGAGTGCAACCTAATTGTTTGCTCCTACCCCACGCAGGTTAGGATCCCCTTCAGTTCCTTYCGACCGATGGATCCCGAGGCTCCACCACTGGATCCTTTCTTAGTKCATAGCCTTGCGTTCCGATTTGAGCCCCGGAGGATGGTGGGTCACTCTACAAGGCAGAATATTTTTGCATTCTCTGTTGAATTTCTACTTCTTCGCGCACGTGCGTACTMGTGATGTGCCCTCATTTTAATTACTACTATATAATCGTTGCTACAATTTCTCAGAAATCTTCAACGAATCGACCTGCAGCCGACTTGACTCGTGCCCAGGAAGGCCAGAATAACAGCTTCAAGCTCATACTTGATTACATCAAAGCTTTGCCAGTAAGTTACAGTGATCTGCTCATGTTTAGTRCAATAGCAATATTACCTTTCGCTTACCGATTCTTCCCAGGTCTATTTCCAAGTCATTTCCAAGTTTTTGTTTAGGTTCTAATCAGGATTTGGTGTGCTTGTTATCTGGTGCAGAGTGGTCAGGAGACGGATTTCATATTGGTGTCGTGTTCAGGGGCAGGAGTCTCGAGTGAATCAAGAGAGAAGGTCTTGAGAGCAAAGCAGGTAAATTCAGCTTTGAAAAACGCAGTCGTGGATATCTAGCAAATGTTATCTTTTTTGTTTTGAGGTGAAAACGCWCATTACTACAAGTCGTTTAGTAGGCCTAACTTGAGGTTGTTAACCAACTTTTTTCCTTGCTTCCTTCGTTAGGCTGGAGAAGCGGCTCTGAGAAATTCAGGACTGGGTTACACAATTATACGACCTGGGCCGCTCCAGGTACAGCCACCATTTTGCTCTTACTCTCTCTCTCCATCTTTTGATCCGCTTCGTTATGACGAAACAGGGTACTTATCAGTAATAAATTGCCCACCAATGGAGCTACCATTGCGCATAAAATAGTGATGATTTACTTTCGACGTCTGTACAGGAAGAGCCTGGAGGCCAACGAGCTCTAGTTTTCGATCAAGGGGACCGCATCACTCAGGTCATCATCCTCTCCATATTTTCAAAACTTTTTTGTTATGGTCAGTTGTTGAAGAGTTTTCCTTTCCAAAGGATTCTGGGTGCCAACAGATCACCTTTGATGTATTTTGTGGCTATGCATTTGTGGTGATCACCTTAGCAATAAGGAACTAACTCGTGTTTCATGAACTTCAGAGTATAAGCTGCGCGGATGTGGCAGATGTCTGCGTAAAATCATTACACAATCCTACAGCTCGCAATAAGAGCTTCGATGTAMGTTTAGGGCTTGAACCTTTTGCGATGCAATTACTTCTCTTGAAATGTCAAGCTTCTAAAGGGTGAAATTTCTGGATCGTGTTGATTGTGATTCACGAACATAGGAGATGCATGTTAATGAGATTTTTTTTCTTATTAATTGGTGTTCTGTCTCGTTGATGCGCATTTTGATTTATCCTTAGGTTCAAGCAAATTATTACGTTGGAATCAGGCATATAGTGAAATGTATTGTGTGATTTATTCCGTCCTGTTTTTCAGGTTTGTTATGAATACACAGCTGAGGCAGGTCTTGGCCTTTATGAGTTGGTAAGCTGTCTCTGCATTTGTAGACCACGAATGTGAAAGAACTGAAAGGGTGTTCTCCTATGGTCATGTGGTGGAAACGTTTTTCATTGTTTTTGACGATTAAGGGTTCTGGTGGAGTGCACATATTTTAATGCCGATTTTAGTGCTGAGGACGTTTTTGTGTTTGTGTAGGTTGCACATTTGCCAGATAAATCCAACAACTACTTGACCCCGGCTTTGGCTGTTCTTGAGAGGAACACATAAAAGGACTTTGTGGAACCTGTCACCATATTCTTTCTGCTCACGTAGCCACACGGTCAGCATGGAACTCTTRTGCAGAGTGAGAGTTGCAAACAACTGAAAAAATGTCAACTATGGAGGCAGCTGTTTTTTCGTGTATTTCTTGTAAGATGTGTTCACAGATTCTTTACAGATTTTAGGTGCCTGAAAAGAGGGCCAACGGTTTGGTTAGTGATATCWTATGTAACTTTAAAAATGCCTTGAAGTACATACATGGTAGAGAAAGTATGGTCATTGGCCATTGTAATTTTTCTTCAGAGCGCAACTGATTTCCTTACCTGSATTGTTTCAGGCTTGGCTCCTAAACATTGCAGCTATGACATGGGTTCACTGTTTGAATGAAGCAGTGATGAAATTGTTTTGCATGAATAAAAATTTCCAACCAAATCAATGAATGCGCATTCAGGTTGGAATTCTACAAATAGGCCCCAATTAGGCCTAGTTACCATAACTAGTCTTGAATGCCAACAAAGACGTTTTTGTCCTATGGATGACGGAGAATCCTTCTAATAGAGCAGTACTCCAACTATTCATCCTCATAATTGTTGAGAAAAGGGGAGGTGAGTCTTCTATTGTACTTTGACTTCTAATGAGTGCATTTGCAATTTTTTAAGTCAATGATCTCACAGGAACCAAAGGGATGACTTCCATGGTCACTAGTCCATCCTTTTAGAATTAAAGAAAAGAATGCAGCTTATTTGTTACTTCTAATGATTGTTGTTGCAATTTTTTAAGCCAATGATCACTAGTAATCAAAGGGATGATTTCCATGATTACTAATCCGTCTTTAAGCTAGGATTACTCTTTCTGAAAAGATTGACATCATTTTCTCTACACGAGACTTTATGGCTTCATGAAGAAGCTAGGCCTATAAGAAACCCCTACATCTACCAACCATTGCTTCCCAATGATTCTGTGTCTATAAGTAGCCATGAAGAATGGTGTGAAATTTCTCAATTGCCAATACTCCAAATGGGACCTCTTATAATTTACAATCATATTTGACAGACACGCAAACCCTGCCTTCTTAGAAACAAAGATTTTTAGGGCGTTTAGTGAATGAAAATATTGACATTAATTCTCTCTCTCTATGACGAGTTTTATGGCTTCATGTGGAAGCTAGGCCTGTAAGAAACCCCGGCATCCACCAACCGCGGCTTCCGAATGATGTGCGTCTTCGATTCCCCGGAACGAACGTCGTACTGCAACAAGTAGTCCTCACACGTCACCCAAATCACGCTTCCCTTTGCAGTGCAGCTGAACCAATTCCAATACGAGAAGTACTCAGCGCCCGTCTTCTCCGACAACGACATTCTTCGCAAGTGAAGATCACTCCTATCCTCTGGAACTAGAATTAGCAGCACCCCAGGCTTCACATCACGCACAGGATTTTCACACTCCAATCCGATGATATGAAACAGCACCGGCATCACTTCGTGATTCTCGTCATGGCTGCGATGCACGGCCGCCACGAGTCCCACATTGTTACAGATGACGGCCTCGTCCAGTCGTGTCGGAATGACGGCGTACAAGTCTCCCATGCACTCCACGAGCGCGAAGTAACGAAGAACCTCGACGGCTTCTCTCCGAATAATCCTGCCCTGGATACGACGGATGAATCGGGCTACCAAGATGCCCCAAACGCGCACCCGGAGCGCATAATCCTTCCAAGGCTTCCATTCCCCGGTTTCTAGCTTGATTTCAAACACGCGGAGGGTGGCAACGTTAGGATTGTCGATCCTGTATTCAAGAAACGCGTAATGGAGGCGCCCACGGACCACGGCGTTCGCACATATCAGCGACTTGTATGACATTGCAGCGCTCCGTAATGGCTTGTAACGGTGACAAACCCAAGTGTTGGATGTGGACGTGTAYACGCACAYGCAAAATGAGGTTCGGAATGTCATGACAATCGTGTAAGAATTCGCTCGTTCGTCGTCCACAATCATGTCGATCAGTAGTTCAGCGTAACTCCATGATTTTGAGGAGCCCCCAGCTTCCAAATTAACTACCGAATTTTGCAAAAGTTGATGACTATAATGACAAAAGGAAACCATAATTAGAGGTGTGAGGTGTCAAACCTTGCAGTTCCTGTTCCGTAATTTGCAAGTTATCAGTGCCAAATTAGGTACAATAGGGTGATTCTTCTCTCTTGAAAGTAGTAATTCCTAGTTGACTTTTTGGTAAATATCATAAAATCATGAGGCCAGCTCTGATGACACCCCTGTAACTGAGAAAAGCAGCTCAATTTAACTCAAGTTTAATCTAGAAAATCAAGCTTCGTCAAGCTTTGGAAAAGTGAAAAGCAAGCTGCAACCCCGGCTAATTACAAACCTGAGAAAAAAAAAGGGGGGGTGCTTCTGCTGCAACAAGAAATGCAAATGTGAGCGAAGGAGACGACAAACAGTACAACATGCAAACCTCTCAGTTCGAAGGAAAAAGCAAAGTTCTGTAAGAGTTGATAAGAATTTAAGGGAAGAGACGACTCTTTTTATGTCGGTCACCCCCCGTCATGGCAGCCTCGGTAGGCAGGCTTTGCAAAACCAGATATGCTCGCGTCTCGAGAGCATTAGATGAGAAACGAGGCCTCTAGAGGGCCGTTTCAGGCCTGTTCTCCTTGGTGTTCTCAATGCAGAGATGGAACGGCTGGCTTCTGTCAGAAAAATAATTACAAAAAAAAAAAAAAAAAAATTGGGTCTTGCAATGTAAAAAAAAAGTTTTTTTTTTTTTTTTTTTTTTCTTTTACAAAAAAAATCTGACGTGGCAGTCGCTTCGCCACGTCAGGCTGCTGCGGGAACGCAGAAACGCAACAGGGAACTCGCAGCCCTCCCTGAGCCTCAAAAAGCATGCAATGATGAACTTTTCAAAATTGTGTTATGAAGAGTAGATTGAAACGTTTGTATTTACTTCACTACACTAATGATGGTAAATAGTGTTACCCACTCATTGATTTAAAATAGCCATAAGTTTTTACTTTTAATGAATATTTTTACCAACTATAGGTACAAAGTTTTCCCAATTATAGTGCTATTAGGATCCATGCACTCAGTAATAATATTCATGAAGAGTAAAAACTTATAGCATTTCTAAAATAGTTAGTATGGGTAACACTATTTACCATCATTAGTGTAGTTTGCTTGAAATATTGAAAAAAAAGGTTGATCTTCTTTCGTAAGAAATTATTTCGGTAATAATAAAGAGGGAGCTCTTTCCATTTCTTGTAAATGCGTTTTTTTGAGAACGTATAAACACATTATTTTTTAAGTGCTCAAAGTTAGGTGTAACTAAAATCAATCCGTCGGCTCTCTCATGAACAACACTTGTATATTTTTGTCAAAATTTATAGACCTGAGTGTGTAGGAATTGGTTTTAGAAACATATCACTAATAGATGCACTTTTCTTCTGAAATCAAGAAATCAAAACATTGATCCATAAGCTTGTTTTTTGAACACACTATTCACAACCCAAGGAGTTTGATGAACATTCCAAGTTTTCAATAAATTCAATGGGCATTTTAAGTTCAATGCAAATATTGTCTTATGTTGATTGTACATACAAGTATAGCATGAGTACAATTGCAGCATGAGCACAAGCAAAAGAGTCAATTATAAGGTAGACGTACCCAATCTTGTCTACTCAAGAATTCCTCCTTCAATGCACATTTGTTTTCTTAGAATGTACATTTGGTACATGAAGATGAAATTGGATGTGTATATGTCTACTCTAATACTTTGACCTCAACTTCATTGGTGCTTGTCTAGAAGTTTTGATAACCTTTTAGTGACCAATGGAGACATAGTTAGGGGTCATTGCAAGAAAAAAAGGTCCTATTCTCCGTCAAAAATAGTGTTGCTCTCTTGTAATCTTCAATAACTTTTGAAGCATAAATCCCGTAAACTTGAAATTTTTATTGGATATGCCTAACTTGATGATAATGATATCTTTTATTTTTCAAAAAATTTTAAAAATAAATTTATATTTAAAAATCATTTTTGCTATTTTGTCACACTTTGAGGTTTAGAGGTTTTCACTACATTGTGAGTCACTAAATTTAATGATTTGGAGCAACAATTTTCATGGTCTATTAACATAGTAGAAAAGCATAAATCTACCAAAGGGAATCTAAAAATTTATTATTTAATGTCCTCCACATGAGTGCAAACAGCACTACCATTGTGCGCAATTTCAAAACATTGATGATGGTTCTAAGACCATTTTTTTGGTGAAATCTCATCACCATCAATTCTTCCCAAATGGACAATTTTTAAGTTTTGAAAAAAATTATTTCCCTATTTTTTACAAATTAAAATGTCAAAGTACCTATTTTCATGAGATATTGCACTTTTTTGGTTCACCTAGTAAGAAAATTTTTCTATGCTTTTCCTTCTTAGGGTACCTTCTTCTTAAAGGTATATATATTAAACATATTAAACATTTTTTTTTTTTTTAATTCTAATTTTTTGGGAGTATTGTAAAATCATGAGTATTATAGCCAAAGTGTCCACAAAACGGCTAGTGTTTCTTGCAATGACCCTTAGTAAAAGATTTTTGTCTTATACAACAACATTTGCGGCAAGGCAACAAAATCCACAATTTGGTAACCCTAGCATCCATTCATGGCAAACCAACAAAACTAACATGCTATGTCCTCTAATGATGTATTCCTCCCCTTTTTATTGTAATTACCCACCCACCTTTTGGCAAACCAGCAAAACCCACAATATGAAGGGATATCAATCTATGACCAAGGTAGTCACTCAACCGCTATGATTTGTAACTAATAGGTTCATTTTCCAGCAAGTCATCCATGGACCACTTTTTGGCCTTCATGGCTCCGCATCTTTACAAGGTTAACCCTTAAACTCTTATAGGTCCAAACACCTATTTTTGGCAACATGGCAATTTTAGGCAGCCCACTAAGAATGGAGTTTTTATTTATTTTTCTGTGAAAATTTCACACGTGCCCAAGGAGCAGCTTTAAGGTGCAACAATTTTCATAAGTTTTGACTACATGTTTAAAAATTTATTACATGATATATAGTTTTCAACATTTGGCAAGAGTGCAAGACATTTGGGAGGTAGCTCGAGGATCTCATAAAACTTCTAGAAAAATCACTTATACAAAATTAAAATTTGAAATTTCTTCTCTAGATTTATACATATGTGGAAAGCTTTGAATCATTTCATTTTGATTAATGAGATGAGAGTTATGAGGAGTTTAAGTTTGTGGGTAGGTATGGTTTTCAAAGAATCCATACCTACCCGCAAACTAAAACTCCTAATAACTTTCATCTCATTAATCAAAATGAAATGATTTGAACAAAAATTTCCACATACATACCTTTAAGATAGGTTGGTTGTTTTGATTTGTTTCTTTGATACAATGAGATTTAACAAACCGTAAGGCCTCATGCTACCAAGTGAAAGCTCTTGGTAAGGAGGGATGCATGGTCTTTATTTTCTGGTTTTCGAACCTATGAGGTGTGAAAATTATTGAGTTTATTGAATTTCAAAGGTTTGTATGAATAGGAAAATAAAATAAAAGAATAGTTTATTTTGGAAAATTCATAAGTTTTACATCACAAGTTCAAAAGCCTTTTTGTGCATAGAGATTTCTATTTGTACAAAGAATGCAACCTCTTACAATGCAATAGAGCCATTTGCACTCATTTTGTTGTTAAAAAGAATTTTGAATGTCAACACTTAATGAATTAAAAAATTTAAAATTTATTTTAACTTTTATTTTGGTTGCAGCAACAATACAAGTCAAACTAGTATATACAAATCTAGGGAACCAATTTTAATTTTTTTTTTTTTAAATGATTTTTCAAGAAGTGGTATTATCTGCCTAACCTGCCTTAGTTGCCCTCCAAATGTTGAAAATTACATAACATGCAATAACTTCTTAACCTTGTAGTCAAAAGTTTTAAAAATTGTTTCTACTCCTTGTGCACATGTTGTGTGAAATTTTTAAAACAAAAAAATGTCATTTGTAGTGATCTGCCCAAAATCACCATGTTGCTAAAAAAGAAGGAGTTTGGACCTTTAGAGATTAAAGAAAAAACATACACTACAAGAATTTCAGCCTTTTATGACTGCATAAATGACTGTGTTTTCAGTCATTTAGGACATCTATGACTGTGTTCATTTTTAAAGAGCCGTAGTCATTGTGGACGAGTCGTTTAGGACAATGACTAGGGATTTTATATCACCAACAGATTTTTGAGATGGATGTACATCCATGAAGCTTAGAGAATTTTTTTTGGGAAGGTCGGGCAGTTGCCCATTTTTTGAAAAATTTGTTCGACCACTGCTGACGTGTGTGCATGTATGTGTGTATGTATGTACATGTTTATGTGTGCATGTATGTGTGTATGTATGTACATGTTTATGTGTGCATGTATGTGTGTATGTTAAAAAAACAATTTTTGAACCTCTACCAAAAACAACCTTGGCCCTTCATAACTTTTGCATACTCTATCCAAATGTTGCGTTCTTTGGTGCGTTGGAACCTCCTTTCCCTTGCCAACAAGAGTTTGCCACCCCCAGCCTGAAAATTTCAGCACTCTAATAATAGCAACTACGCATGGGAGCAAAAGGTGGCAGTTTTGGGGGGTACCCTGACTGTATCTGCCCCCCCCCAGCCTGGAAATACCGACACTCCTCCCCTCTTATCTAAAAATGCTCTGCACTGGCCACATCCCCCTCCTCTCCCCTGCACATACCAATAAGTTGACTGAAATTCTGACTGCAGAAACATGAATAACTTAAAAGGAATGAGCCAGATGCACATTAAGTTATTCAATCATGTACATGGAAAGATGCGCACCAGTTGCCATGAGTTCCCTGCCATGGCCAGCTTGTTGAAGTAACAACTTAACCCTTAGAGGATGAAGTGATAACAGTGGAAATCATCTATTTTGATTCTTTGAATCACTAATTTAAAATAATTCAAAAGTACTCATTGGAAGTCAAAGTACCGTAGAAGATCTCCCCTTTCCACACAAAATTCTGAGGATGAGTAGCTGCACTTATGTCCTACATAGATCGATTCTCTGTCAACCATTGGACGCAAAACATCGGCCTTGACCTTCAAGGATTAAGCTTACATCTCCGCACTCCGCATTCCACAACAGTGGCTGACCATGAAATAGCAGCACCGGCCACTTCAAATTCCACTGAGAACAATTCTTTGGAAATTAACTTCTAATGGGCAAACAGACGTTCATTGCTCTCACCAAAAGAAAGTTCACTGTTGAAGGAATGAGAAATCAATGTCATCATAATCAAAACTGGATGCCCTGTTTTTAAAAAATAAAACAAAAAAATCAGCATAAAAGACAGGCTCTTTCTGTACCTTGACTCTTGTTCCATAACAGAGGCTGAGCATGCATGTATGAATTATTTTTGCAGTCTCACTCGTTCAAAAATTTCAAGAGATTGGCATCCATTGCATCCATAAAAATAAACTACATTCAAGAAAGAAACCCACTCACTCTTGATGATACATATCAATGTAGACATAATGAGCGTTTCCATGTCCCCACGTGTGCAATGGCAAATCGGTCTCCATCCCATGAATTAGTTGGCCCCAATATGACCAATGTGACCCTCACTCATTCAAACTTGCACGCAAGTGGCCGGGAATGGATCCGATTGGCCGTGGCGCGCGCACGCAATTGCAGCGTAGCTTTCCAACCTCATACGTGAATTAGTCATGGCTTATGCAAGCTGCACCTGTGAGTCTTTCGCTGTCTTGGAAGCCAGAGGTGGTCATAGCAACCAAGTTGACAGTCACGGCTGCAGTAAAGGACGACGCACGACGCAACAATTGTGTAGAAAAAAAGGGGTTGAAAGTAGTTGAAACTTGACACCACCCGGCCACCCAGCCCGCCCCGACTGAATAGCGTGATTGAGCCCTAACCAGCTAGTGGCTGAGTTCCTATTCATACAGTAAGGTGGGTACACCCAAAAGCGCCACAAATTGGTACTATGTCTAGTTACTATTATTAGATTGTTCAGAATTTTATATTGTCTTGTTGGCGAGGGAAATGAGGTTCCAACACACCAACGAACACGTCATTTAGATACAATATGCAAAAGTTATGGAGGGTTGAAGTTTGTTTCTAAAAGCATTTCTTCCACATGGGTACATAATTGATTTTGGAGATGTGCATATTGCATAGTGTAAAGATGGCGGTTTAAGGTTAGGTGCCATTTTGGGGGTGCTTACCTTGGAGCCTCCCTTACTCAATAAGTCCCGAACCAATCTTACATATTGACTTATGGAGGTTTATTGGCTAAGAGAGGGTATGGTAACAGAGGTTCTATTGTATAAGGTAACTCAACCTATGACATGCCAAATGAAAGCCAACCCATCATAAATTAAGATGGATACACCCAAAAGCGCAGCTGACCTTAAAGCCCCATCTACAATATGTGTACATTTCCAAAATTAGTCATGTACACAGACTGTAGATGGCGCTTTCATAAACAAACTTTGGACCTTAATAACTTTTGCATATTGTATCCAAATGCTGCCATTTTTGGTGCATTGGAATGTGATTTCACTTGCCAAGAAGACTATATGAAAATTTGAAAAGCTTAATAATAGTAACTAGGCATAGAAACAATAAGTGGCACTTCTGGGGGTACCTACCTTAGGCCAAATTACAGTAGTGGTGTACATTCCAATTTTAAATTGTGCACCATTAGAATACTTTGGCCTATGATGGGCTAGCTCCCATTTGGCTTGTCATACGCGAAGTTACCTTAGTCAGTGGTCTACACACAACCTCCCACTTTGGGATGGCAAATGAATTTCACTCATATTATTCTGTAAAACAATCACAAGGTCAATGTTATTAAATTGRCGATATTCCAAAAATTGTGACACATGTCTTCACCAAGGTCTAATTTAAAGCCAAAAACTAGGGTTGAAATAGATTTTGGTTTTAAGGTGGGATGGCATGAACAGCGCTATAGCGATGAGATTTCACCACTTTTTATGAAATTGACGTTACTATTGGTCTCACATAATTATATGGATATGTGAGAACAGGGTCATTCAGCGTTGAASGTTGAGAAAAATCCACATGATTGATTGACCAATTAGACGAAATGTGGATCTTCTTGTCGTCTACGCAACCCATGTTTCCGCTCATGTAAATAACTTTTGTGAACTCTTAATAACCCCCCAGAAGCTCACTCCCCTCAACATGGGAATGGATTAGTACCCATGTGGCATCAGGAGCTACTTGGTCGGGGAAATGCTTGCTAGATGCAAAAAACACCCGGACCAATCACTAGTTCGAGAGTGGTTCCCCTGCTTCCRTCCGGGAGGCCATTGTATGTACACTAAATACTGAAATTAGGTTGCCTTTGCAATTAGGTTGCCTTCCTCCAAGAGAAAGTGACTGTAAAAGCCATCAAAGTCAAAAAATATTTCTACGAATACTTCTATTTGTGCACATAGAAGTTCATGAGTTCCAGATACACCAATTACTAATTTAAAAGTAGGATATTTTTGTACATTAGCAATAAATATTTATTTAGTGTGGCATGTCGAGAAATTAGTGAGGGGCAACTTAATTTCACTATTAGTGTAGGCTAAGTACTCCAAAAATAGGCATGCTCTTTTTTAATGTGGTCTTAGGCTAGCTCTTACCATACAATCATACAGTAAAATGCATTCTACAATAAGCTAGGAAATGCAAATGGCATTGGTCATAACATTGGTATGGGAGGCAACCCATTTCTGATCAAATAAGCAATTATGCATATTTGGAGTGCAAGTTTTTTGAATGTGGAATTTTTCCCATGTACAGTCCGGTACTGGAACCTTACTAATTTTTGCCTCAGCAGTGAAAACAACTTCAGGCTGTCAATTTTGACACCCTCCAGAGGGCTGAAAAATTGGTTTTTTCCTATGAAATTTGTTTTACAAGATCATATACATGTCAACAACATTTATGCTATATTTTAAGGCCAAAAGATCAACACAAAAAAAGATATTCAAAATCTACCAACATGTGTAGCTATGAGAAGAATTTAAGTACTTTCAACTTTGACACCCTCCCAAGGGCTGAATTTTTTTTTTTTGATATGAAATTTTTTCCATGGGATCAAATCTATGTTGTTAACATATGTGCCAAATTTCAAGTTCAAAAGATTTGTCCAACAAAAGTTATTGGAAACGTACCAACATGTGTAGTTATGAGAACGATTTTTTACATCCATTTCAAACTTTGACCCAGAAAATGACACTATACCAAGGGCTAAAAAAATCATTCTTGAAACTACATGTGTTGGTAGATTTCCAATAACTTTTGTTGGACAAATCTTTTGAACTTGAAATTTGGCACATGTGTTATCAACATAGATGAGATCTTTCCAAAAAAATTCATGGTAAAAAATCAATTTTTCTACCCTTGAGAGGATGTCAAAGTTGGAAGTAGTGAAGTTTTCTCTTACAATGACAATGACACCAATTGATAGACTTCTAGTAACTTTTGTTGGACAAATCTTTTGAACTTGAAATTTGGCACATATGTTATCAATATAGATTTGATTCCATGAAAATAATTTCATATAAAAAATAAAAAAAAATCAGCCCTTGGGAGGGTGTCAAAGTTGGGAGCAGTGAAATTCTTTTCACAACTACACATGTTGGTAGATTTTAAATATCTTTTTTGTGTTAATCTTTTGGCCTTGAAATATGGCACAGATGTTATCAACATGTATATGATCTTGTAAAAATAATTTCATTGAGAAAAAACAATTTTTGAGCCTTCGGGAGGGTGTCAAAGTTGACAGCCTAAAATTGTTTTCACTACAGAGGCAAAAATTCGTAAGGTTCGAGTACCCGACTATACAGCAATGGAGTTTGGAAGCATTGCATATTTTTCCAAAATTTAATTACATAAAACAAAATTACTATGAATTTTTTAGTGGAAGATTCTCTTTGACCTCTAATGGTGATTTAGGTCTTTCTATTTTTGACCATAGGCTAATTGCAAAATCGACCAAGGATTGATTGCAATATTCAGAGCCTTGCAACCAATCATAACGAGCCACAACTACTCTAGGGACTACACCATAACTTCATGGAAAGACAATAGTATATAGGTTGGAAATGAGGTGGGGTGGAGGGGGTGATTGGATATGGGTTGCCTCCCTCAACCTTCATTAGGGGGTCCCTTTTGCTCCCTCAAAATCTAGACCCTCAAGCAACCAATCATGGCATCCCCACTCTAACAACCCAGTCACTCAAGATCAGACCAACCGATGAAATTGTCAATATTATAACTAAAATCCTCCCCCAGGTATGTAGCAGAGGATTATATCTCCACTTGGAAGGAGGTACAATACCCTGTTAACAATATTATGGTCCCGTCTCTTGTCTAAAAGAATTTTAGGTTTTAACCCCTAAAGGACCATTTGTCGCTTTGGGGGACAAGGTAGATTTTGGGCATGTACCTACAGTGTCGATTTGACCTTAGAAATATTAATAATTTAAATTTTCCTTCTATCTTGTACCTACTCCTATTTAACATTTTCTTAAAGAATAAAAACTAAGTTAAAAAAAAAATTCCCACCCTAGATTCTCAACTCAATTCTCCACCATAGAGATTTAAAGCTCAAAACTCTATAGTGCAAAAAATTTAAGTTAAGAAGGTTCCAAGTCAAATCATCTAATCCTGCGATGTGTTGAAAAAACTATTTTTTCCGCTTTAAACACAGATATCTTGCAATTTGTGCGTCCAAAAATTCTGAATTTTTTTTCACACATCTTCATACTAGATAGGTGTAAGATCCTACTGTTAGATTTGCAAAAAACAATTTCCTATTATTTTTACTCTTTGCTATAGAAATGAAAGTTTTGAGTGTTTTTTCACAAAAAAAACACCTTGGTCCCTAAAGGGTTAAGATTCATTTACGTTAACCTTCAAAGGACAGACTAGTGACCGTGGACACCATCCATTTTGATACCATGGGAATCATTGGTATAAAAAAGAATTCAAAAGCACTCATTTGAAGTCAAAGTACTAAGGTAGGAGCACCCAATGGCGTCAAATTCTATGTAAGACACCGATTTTTAAAACATAAATGTTGGAAGACTACAAATAGCTTATCATTTAGGTCAAATAAAATAAGCTATCTATGGTCTTCCAACATTGAAGTTTTGAAATGACTACAATATGTAGAAATTGACGCCATTAAGTACATTGATGCCATTGGGTGCTTCTACCGTATAGAAGATCTCCCTTTTCCCCTCGTAATTCCAAGGATGAATAGCCGCACTTTTGTCCTATACCAAAAAATTACTTGTCATTCATTGAACGCTAAAAGTCCACCATGACGTTTATGGATTAAGAGCATCCCCACTAGGGAGTTCTCTTTTCCTAAACTCGGGACCTCAATCTAGTCAACCTTGACTTTATAGGGATGAGACCTCGCGAGTTCTGTAAACAAGCCTCTGAATAGGGATCTCACCGTGAACTTCACCGCATTTTGTATAATTTAGGGATATGGAACTTGCGATGAGACTGGTGCGAGGGAATCAAAGCATTTGTATATGCATTCAAGGTCCTCTCCCTAAAGTTTACGGATACGGAACTAGCTGGTGGGGTTGCTCTAAGGTATCTATGTTTTAAGCATTGAGCATAGTTACTAATATTAGATCGGCTACTTTTCACTTTACTCTTTTCATCAGTAATGAGATTCTAATGGATATAAGTATGCCTTATTTAAAATATTGTTTGCAAAAATTAAAAGCTATAARGGTTCAAAGATTGTGGAGGTGTCCATTTATAACACATATATGAATTTGGTGCACTTTCTTTATTGTCAATAAGCCCGATTATTGATAATGATATCAAAGATTATTATTAAGACCATTAGCCTCATTACACAAAACATGCTTCAAGTTGTCAGTAGTTGAAACATTCTCTACACTTCAACATAGTAGACTAGAAATTTGACGACACAAAGACAACCCAATGCTATTCTAAGTACACTAAAAATTGTATTTTGTGCCACCTAGACTAACTGATTTTAGAATGTCATAGATTTTTGCTCTTGATGATTATTTTTACCAACTATATTTATACAGATCCTCGTCTATAAATAATATTGATATTTACACTCTTAGTAAAAATATTTGTCTATCATAAAACGTTATAGCCTCGAGTAAGTAGTTAGTATGGATTACACTAAACACAATTTTTTACCCCTAAAATTTTTTAATTATGTTTTTACCAAATGGCACTCCAAAACTACCATTTCTAATACAAGTACCATAGCTTAGGGAAAAAACACTTTTGGAGCACATGTAACCATATGCTATTGTAGTACGCAGGTTTGAGAAGATATGGAAACAAATTCAGAAATTTCCACACTGTAGATTGCACAATATTAGCGTTTGACTTTACGACAATTTTTTTGTGGCCCTACAAAAAACAAGGCAGCTGCACTTCACAAGCTTACATTTGCACAAAAAAATGTCCATGTAGGTGGTGCTTCATTGGATTCATTCTTCTTGTCAAGTTGGCTTCATGCTTGAAAATTTTCAAATCATTTTGAATAATTGAATTGTACCACATATAGGAAAGAAATAGTAATTTTAAAAAGAAGTGGAGAATGATTCAAAATATATAATTGCTTATAATATTGCTATGGAATTCAAAAATGCCAATCCCAATGGTTGTAATATTGTAATAAACAATCTATATCCTATGATTTTATATTTTTTCAAGAAATATTGAATATTGGGTTAAATAAAGGACTTCAAAGTTTATTTTAGAGCACATGAATCCATAACTATTAGCAAACTAAAACTCCTCATAACTTTCATCTCAAAAATGAAAATGGAATGAATTATTAATTTCTTCATTAATTTGAAGATTTCTACAAATATATGTAAATGGATCATTGCAAGAAACACCAACCGTTTTGTGTACACTTTTGCCGTAGTACTCATGATTTCTCAGGAGTATTTTAAAAATTAAAAAAATACGCTTAATGTATATACCTTTAAAAAGGAGGTATCCTAGGAAGGAAAAGCGTAGAAAGTTTTTCTAAGTAGGTGAACTAGAAAAGTGCAAAATGTCATGAAAACAAGTATTTTGACATTTTAATTTGTAAAAAATAGGCAAACAATTTTTTTCAAAAATTGAAACTTGTCCATTTGGGAAGAGTTGATGGTGATGATATTTTACCAAAAGAATGATTTTAGAACCATCGTCACTGTTTAGAAACTGCGCGCAATAGAAGTATTATGTTTCACGACATAAAATAATATGTTTTTAGATTCCCACGTCTAGGCTTTTCTACTATGCAAATAGACAATGAAAGTTTTTGCTCCAACTCATTAAATTTGGGGACTCCTAATGTAAAAACATCTAAACCTCAAAGTATGACAAATAAACAAAAATGATTTTTAAATATAAATTTGTTTTTTAAATTTAAGAAAAATAAGAGATATGATAATCATCAAGTTAGGCATCTCCAATAAAGATTTCAAGTTTATAAGGTTTATGCTTCAAAAGTTATTGAAGATTACAAGAGAGTAACATTCATTGTGACAGAGAATAGGACTAGTATTTCTTGCAATGACCCAAATCTAGAAAACCACTTTCTAATTTTTATTTCTTAAATCTTAGAAAGATGTTTTTTAAAGAAATTTTTGGACTACCCAAAGATCAATGAAAAACACATATCATACAATAGTTTTTGAGATATGTAGCAATAGTTGTGAAAATTGTTGGCCTTAGAGCTACTCCTCAAGCACATGTTGTGTAAAATTTCAAAGAAAAAAAAATCTGTTTGTAGTGAGTTGCCAAAATTGCTACGTTGCCAAAAAAAACCCACCCGTTTGGTCCTTTAGCGGTTAACATAGTCATGCTGATCTTCTACACACTATGATGAAATTGGATTGCCTTAACGATTAAATTTCCGCCTTAACCCAAGAAAGTTACCTTGCAAGCCATCAAAGTCAACTATTATTTCTAATAATATTTCCAGTTGTACACATGGAGGTTTATGAGTTCTAATTTCAACAATACTTGATCCTCTAGTGACAGGTCGACCACATTTTGGTTGATTTTTGGACTCTATACTCATTTTAGGTCAAAGTACATCTAATTTGAAAAAACTCAAAGAGTACGGGGTTAGAGAATCTTTAGATGCTCAAATTGTATGGCAAGGCATGCAATAACAAGTAAGCTCGGCCAGTTTCTATGATTTTAAGCTGGCCTATGAAATTCACAGACAAGTTCCGATTTCACTTGCAAAATATGAGAGCCATGAAGTTGACAATGTTGCCCAGTATTCCCACCACTGTCTAATTCACGAAATCCAAAAATATGCATGAATTAGGTGCGGTAGGAGGATAAAAAAATCGCCCATCTAAGAGCTAAAATTGAAGTCTGGGGAGGCGAAACTTCTTGAAATATTTTTCAACAAATTTTTCATTGAAAGACAAGAAAATTGGCATCTAACCTAAGTTGTTTCATATTTTTTTAAAGCTTTATGGAATTAGTTATGAATTTTTGAAGTTGTAATGGCATATGCTTGAAAATCGCCAAATGTACTCTAGGGTCATTGCAAGAAACACCTATCATTTTGTGGACACTTTGGCTATAATACTCATGATTTTACAGTACTCCCAAAAAACTAGAAAAACAATTTTTAAAAAAATGTTTAATATGTTTAATATATAGACCTTTAAGAAGAAGGTACCTTAAGAAGGAAAAACATAAATCCCGTACACTTGAAATTCCCTTTGGTAGATTTATGCTTTTCTACTATGTTAATAGACCATGAAAATTTCAGCTCCAAATCATTAAATTTAGTGACTCACAACGTAGCAAAACCCTCTAGACGTCAAAGTGTGACAAATTAGCAAAAATAATTTTTAAATATAAATTTGTTTTTGAATTTTTTTGAAAAATAAAAGATATGATTATCATCAAGTTAGGCATCTCCAATAAAAATTTCAAGTTTACGAGATTTATGCTTCAAAAGTTATTGAAGATTACAAAAGAGCAACACTATTTGTTACGGGGAATAGGACTGGTGCTTCTTGCAATGACCCTCTATTTGTACAATCTTGTAGAATTGCAATCCCCCCCAAATCAACCACGGACACTAAAGGGTTAATTCCAAGGTAGTGCATTCTTGTACTGTACACAATATTAACCCCTAATTGGTTTTAACTATGTTTTCACCAAAAACGCTCCAAAGTTTCCATTTCTAATACAAGTACCAAATTTTAGAATTTTTTTTTGACATATATAACCGCAGGATCTTGTAGTAATCTTGTTCAAAAAGATGTGGAGAAAATTTCAGAATTTTCCACCATGTAGATTGCAAGATATTTGCGTCTGAATTGACAGAAATCATTTTTTTGGCCTTGCAAAAAAATGGGCAGCTGCACTTCACAACGTCACATTTGTATGACAAAAAGTCCAAAATGGTGGTTACTCTTTGGATTCATTCTTCAAGGAAAGTTGGTTATATGTTTGAAGAATTTCAAATCATTTGGATTTGTACAATATATTGGAAAAAAAAAGTAAGTAGAAAGAAGTAGAGAATGATTCAAAATACTAAATTTGTAATCAATTTATTTATGGAATTGAAAAATGCCAATCCCAATGGTTAAAATTTTGTAATAAACAATTTACACCTACTGCTTTTGTTTTTTTCCCAAAAAATTATTAAAGGAATTAAATAATGGATTTCAAACTTTATCATAAAGCAGAGATTCTGTAACTACCCGCAAACTACCCCAAACTAAAAATCCTTGTAACTTTTGACTCAATGATCCAAATAGAATGATTCAAAGCTTTTTACTTAGATAAAAATCTAGAAAACCAATGTCAAATTTTCATTTTTGAAAATAATAATTTTTGGAGAAGTTTACTTTTCTACCCAGCTGCCTGCCGAGCAAAGAAAACTACATATCTTACAATAACTTTTTAACTACGTAGTCAAAAGTTATGAAAATTGTTGGACCTTAAAGCTACTCCTCGGGCACACACTGGGAGCTTGGGAGCTTTTGACCCGCCGGGCCAAAGAGGTCTTGAGGGGCCAAACCACCGTTTGAACAATGAGCGCGATTGACAACGCTTCCTAACAGGGCCTCACATCCATTTCAGCCCGAGATGGTGGTTCAGAAAGGGGGCTCAATTTTTTGTCCCCCGCACCTTTTTCTCGTACACTTAGAGGGGGCAAAAATGGGGGCTGAACCACCCCACTCCATCCTAGGCCAATCACCCAAGAGCTTCCAGTGACATGTATTGTGAAAATTTCAAAGAAAGAGGATAAAAACTCAATTCTTAGTGAGCTGCCCAAAATCTGTATGTTGCCAAAAAGCGCAGTTTGAGCATTTAGGACATTTAGGGCCTGTGGGGTTAAGTGTAAATAGTTATATAGTGTCAAATGTAAAAAAAAATTAGTCTGGGGCAACCTAATTTCACTTTAATTTTGCATGTGTAGCACTTGGATGATTTTCGTCGTCTACTCAGACTCTGTCAGTTTCCACTACAATAGTGATGTTTTTTCCAATATATACACACCTCCCAAACCGACTGGCATGGGCGACATGGCATGTCTACCGTGGTAAATCAACTCAAATGGCTCTGCACAAATCTGTCCCAACATTAGCTTGTGCGATTATATGGAAATCGTGAGATGTCAATTGACGGCATCTGAATGTGTCACTTTGAGACCTAATGAACACTCAAGTAACAAGTGTCTGTACGTCTTCAATTCCTGTTTGGAGCTAGAATTAAAGCAATGCAAACAACAACGACATACTCGTACGATTAATTGACTTCCACCTAGCTAGCTAGCTCAGTCTAGCTTCAAAGTCAATTGATGTATATACTTACTTTTGGCACCTACAATTCCGGACAAACCGAGCTCAGTCTGCGTAAGTTACGTCGAATCGATCATATATCAAAGCCAGGCCACCAGCTATCCAGTGTGAAAACCTTGATTGAACCACAATGAAGCTTGAGAATCGATCGATCGATCGGTCAATGTGCGTGGAATTCGATCACCATCGTCAGTCTCTTGATCTCTTGATCTCTCGATCGATCGATCTTGAAAGCAGTTTTTTTACAAACTGAAGGACAGTACGTCGTCAGTGTACGTAGAGCTTGACTGATCGATCGATCGATATTTGGCTTGGCTTGCTTGCAGTGCCGTAGACAGACAGATTTTCAGAGATCGATCGAGACTTCGCTTCCAAGCCTTGCTTTTCAGCTTACAAGTACGACGACTGATTTGGATCGATTCATTTGCAATATTACATACAGTGCCAAATGACGGTGACAAGGACGGCCATGCCGCAAGTGAACGTAACATGCACAGTCGACTAGCCTCTGATGGATGGATGGATTTGACTGATGGATTACACCCGCAGTTTGACTCGAAACAGCTTGGAATGGGAACTTGCCTGCGGTAATTTCGGTTGCTTAATTGTACTGGGACACAGTAATTTAATCAAGTCGACAAGATCGTCAAGTTGAGAGGGGGGAAATTAATTTCCGCGCTCGACACGAATGTGCAGGCCGGTACAGCTATCAACTCACTCTGAAAGACATATACACAGGATATGCACAGAACAGTCGCGTCTGAGTCTCTTTKAATAGAAGATGGGAGGGGATTGGAAAGTCAGTTACTCCCGCAGATGGGAAGGTGGGTGGTCAAGGCGAGTCTTTTTTTTTTCTCCTGTGCCTAGTTACTATTAGGGGTAGTCACACCTCCTCCTAGAATCAAGTTTCGTTGAAGTCAGAGAAATGTAGCAGAGAAAAGAGGAATCAATATGAAGTCTGTGTTGGTGGAGAAGGTGTGACTGCCCTGTTTTATGTTTGGAGCAATCCTCGAAGAAATAGTCACCTTTCACACTCGAAGTGAGCTCCACAGATCAAGCGCAGCCAACCATCTGCAATTTCCTGATTTCCTCAAGAATTTTCTTTGAAGAATGTCATTTCCTCATATGCGTGGGAAAAGAAACGGCACTCCAATTTCCTTGAGAAATTGTGCTCCGCAAGAGACTTTTAGACTGCCACGTCTACATTCTCAGAGAAATCACACTTTTTCCGAAAAGGTGTGACTACCCCTATTATTGGACTAATCAAGTTTTCATTAATTTTCTTGTTGGCGAGGGAAAAGAGGTTCCATTGCACCAAAGAGTGCTACGTTTGGATATCGTAAGCAAAAGTTATGAAGTGTTGTCACATCATTTCTTTAAGATGTGTACATAATGATTTTGGAGATGTACTCAGAGTGGTGATGGTAGATTTAGCCAAGGTGAAATTTTGAGTGTAGCCATCTTAGTCTAAGCATGTGAAAATTTAGTAAACCACATCATGGATGCTCAAGCATGAAATCCTACATTCCTTGTAAACCATGTATTCATGTAGCATGTGCAACAAAGGGGCAAAAGAAAGAAAAGGCACAATAAATGTCTTATTTTTCAAGTTCCTTTAGAAACAGAGAATACACTTATTCATCAAATATTTGAATGACTATTGGATGACTACCTTGGAAACAAATCTTGTCTTTTCATGGTTAGGTTCATGGTTAAGAGAAATAGAGAATGCATGACGATTTTGCTTAATTCTTTAAAGATGAAGAAAGTGTGGTTTTCAAATGACCATTTTGATTGGTCCTCTTTTGGAAGATGCAATTTAAATGTAAAAAACCTTAATAGTATAAGATTGATTGAAGAATATTGTATATATTTTGGTTCAAAAAAACATGTTTTTGAACAAATAATCCTAATAAACAATGTTCAAAATTGTCAAAAAAATATGAGGCATGAACATGAGGCGTCCTCGTCACCTTAGAAATAATTAAGGTAGAAGGTCCTTATAGCACTCAAGGTCTAGAATCGCCCACCTTCTCAAATGTACACTATTTGTATATAATTATTTTTCACTATACCAACAATGTACAAATAGTTTACATTTCAAGAGGTGGGTGATTCAACTTCAAAAACTCACAACTAATTCTACAAAGCTCAAAAAAATATTAAACAATTTGGGTTAGATGCCAATTCCATTTTCCTTCTAAGAAAAATTTACTAAAAAGTACTTCAAGAAGTTTTACCCCCCCAAAATAATTGAGTTTCATCTCTTAAATAGTTAAATGGGCACTTTATGGACCTCCTACCTTACCTTTTGAAACATTCAGAATTTGAGCCTCCCACGTAAAACATGATATTATCAATAGTCTAAAATGTCCACGAAATCAATGGCAACATGAGCCAAGCTTAACCCTTGGCTGCTGCTTCCAAGAGTTGCACCATAACAATTTATACACTCTAAGCAATTTTAGGCACAAGCTTCCTGTAAATGAAGATGTTAAGAGTTCACTATCAAACTTTGGCTCATGCCTTAATAATCCTCGTATTCAAGAAGAGTTGTGCACAAATAAAATCTTTGCTTGAGGGAACTATGTAAAGTATTAGAGAATGCATCGTGTGGGGGGCATGCAACTAAGGAGCAAGCTCATGGGTGAGCTCGACGTGTGGATATTGTGCCCTACACGGCGGGGTCCCTAGTATTAAGAGTAGTTTTTAGCATTCCTCCAACTTTCCTATGGTAGGATTGGCCCCCTGGCCCTTGTAGCATTGGCCCTAGTTGCTTGTTCCACATTCTAATTTCCACTAGAGAATGCCTAAGTAATCGATGGGGACCGCTCTTAACAAAAGTGTTCTCTTAAAGTAAGCATTTTGTGTACCTTTTTGGTACCTAAGAAGTCTTTCCAAAAGACCACAATTTGGCAACATTGAGATAAGAGACAAGAAAAGACTTTGAAGATATGTTTTGCATTGGGTGTTGTAAGAGCATCTCCATCCTTTCAAGAAGAAATTGTCTTGCTAAATTATGCCTTTTCACATGTTCAAGTGTCTTTCTAGGCTCTACCAATAAAGGAGTGCTATAGATTGGGTTGGGCCCCTTCATAGTGAAAAAGAGATGCTCTAAGGAGTTGCGGTAGCAAAATGAATTTAATAAATTAAGTCATCTTGTGCAAAGTGCAAAAACTTAGTTGTGGCCATTTAAGGTGTATAGTACTACACAAGTTAAATGAATTAGTACAAGTGTTTGAATAGTGCAATATTTACTCTTTCACACTTATTGAACAAATTGTGGATGAATGTGATCTAATTAATTAGAATAAATCTTTGGAGGAGCTTTGTACAAAAGTAGATGAAAATGGATGAAATACCCTTAAATGAAAATAGTGTAGAATACATTACATAATACCATCTAAGAATTGTGAACTACCTTATTGCTATAATTAGCAATAAAAAATGGCAGTTCATGCTTAATATTTGAATAAAATGGAACAAAAAATTAAACAAATACTTAAATATATTTGTTTCAAGACTCAAAAAAGTCATAACTCCCTCTATAGTATTACAAATGCTACCATTAATACTTGGGTCTTGTGCTTGCTATACGACGCATTCATTGTATCACATATTAGTAAAATTTTGATATATTTGAATAGAATGCATCATAATTATTTCAATAAGTCCATAAAATAATTATTTTGAATATTTTGTAAGAATATTTTCAATCATGCATACATAGAAATTGTATTTTCACACAATGTGATATCACAGAAATAGAGTAGCAATTTGCAATCACTTTTGTAATATCATTTTTTACAAGAGGTGATATCATAGAAAAAATATAGTTGTTGCAATTAAGGTGATATTAAAGACAATCCACAAGATGATATTATAGAGGTAGCAAATCCATTGCTTCTCTTGACTTTACACTTCTTTGAACTCTTATGATTTTGTGCTTTTGTGAGCTATGAGCTTTCATGATTTTAATTTTCTATTGCTACTACCAAATGACTTTGAGAAATTTATTCAATTGAAGCAATTTTGGATTCCACAACAAGTAAGTTGTTCACAAAGTTTTTGAGATTTATAAGTTCTTCTTTTCAATTCTTCAATTTGGGTTGTTATTTTTGGAAACAATGGAGTCAAATTTCTAATGCATTCTAATGTATGTGTATTTTTTATAGTATTCACAATTGCATATTTTTCATTCATCATTCAATAAATTTTTATTGTACATTTCAATATATGCTTGCTTATAAAAAAAAATCATACTAAGATTTTAGTCATTTTTATTTGAAGATTAATTGAGATTTTTGTTCTACATTCTATCTAATACATAGAAATTCTTATAAAATTCTAATGATGAATGCATAGCATAGCCAGCGCCAAACGCTAGTATTTAAATAAAATGGAACAACAAATTAAACAAATACTTAAATATATCTGTTTCAAGACTCAAAAAAATTGTTTTTGAAAATACAATTTTCCTAGCATTTTGAATGTTTTTTAGATTTCTTTTTGATGACCTTGGTGGMAAAGTTTGGTAGAGTACCTTTGCACTTATTGAATAAGCTTGTACAATACATGGTGCACAAATAGGGGCCTACTTGGAAGGATAATCTTACTCAACCCCTATAGGACCATGGCCTTTTTGGTCAAAAACACTCAAAATTGTCACTTCTATTGCAAAGAGAAAAATCTTTGAAAATTGTTTTCTTGCACATTGAATTGTAGGGTCTTACATCTAACTACTATGAAAATGTGTGGAATTAATTTCAAAATTTTGACCACACAGATTGCAAGAAATTTGCATTTAAAGTGAAGAAAACAATTTTTTTTGCACCTTGCGAGACTAGATTATTTGACTTTGAACCTTCTCATTTAACTTAAATTTTTTGCACTACAAAGTTTTGAGGTTTAAATCTTTATTGTGCAAAATTGAGTTGAGATTCTAGACTCTAGAAAAATAAATAAAGTAAAAAGCCCTCAAATTCCATTTTTAAGAAAATTGTTAAGTAGATATAGGTACTAAAATAGAAGGATGGAATTGAAACACATTGATTTCAACGGTGAGATTGTTCTAGGAAGCAAACTAAACCATGTAGAACAATTTTTTTCTTGAAAAATTATGAAAATTGAGTTCGAAAACAAATCCAACACATTATTTTCTCAAGAAAGTGCTATGATTGCTTGAAAAACAATTGTTACTTCATAACTTTCACATCACTTATTCTAATTTAACCCCTAAAATTCCATGACTATGGCTCATCGAAAATGCTCCAAAACTCCCATCTTTAGTACAAGTACCAAACTCTTGAAAAAAACTCTTGAAAAAAAAGGTTTTTTGACACATGTAAACCATAGGATCTTGTAGTATGATGACTTGAAAACATGTGGTAAGTTGTTCATTTCTATTGCATGGATTGCAAGATATATTAAGCATTCAAATTTACTGAAATCATTTTCTTAACCTTGTGAAAAACGTGGCAGCTGCACTTGACAAGCTCACTTTTCTATGAAGAAATGTCCAAAATGGTGGTGCTTCTTTGGTTTCTATTTTCTAGACAAGTAGGCCATATGCTTGAAAAATTTCAGATTATTTGGAATTGTAAATATATAGGAAAAAAATAGCAAGTGGTAGAAAGTGATTCAAAATATTAAATTGTTGAGTATTTAATTATGAAATTAAAAAATGCCAATCTCAATGGTTGTAATGTTGTAATAAACAATCTACATCCTAAGTTTTTTTTTTCCAAAAATACTGAAAATTGAGCAAGATAAAAGACTTTGAAGTTATTATAGTGTAGAAAATCCATAATTGCTTGCAATCAAAAAATCCTCATAACTTTTGACTCTTAGTCATTGATCAAAACATAATGAATCAAAGATTTCCATGTACATTCAAAACTCTAAAAAATAAAATTCAAATTTTTGTTTTTGGAAAAAGAGATTTTTCCTAATCTGTCCGAACTATCCATTTACAAAATAGAATAACATATAATTAGGCCCTAAACTTTTGACCTTATATTTTCAAGTGTCATGCAATTTAGTGACATATGAAAGATATTCCTTGTCCCCACTTTCTTTTAAAATTTGGTCCAAAAATATAAAAATCTCTAGTCACATGTACCTATCCAGAGACCTATCCAAAATGACTATGTAGCCAAAAAAACGAATGCTGGTCCTTTAAGAGTTGATGAATCAATATAAGCTTTCCATGTATACAAAAACATAATCTATGAGATAAAATTAAAAAATTTGTGAATTTTTTTGCAATCCCTGATTTGGCGATTTCCCCTATTTCGATCCTATTTGGCATAACGTTTGTTTCCATGCACCATTTGAAATATATGTTATATTTTCCAATACCTAATAAGTTTTTTTTCTTAAGAAAAAGTTTCAAAAAATCATGACAAATACTGAGACAAAAAATTGTAACCCATACCTGCCAAAATTCATTTTGGCCCTTGAAGGGGGCAATGGTCCTTTAGGGACTGAATTCATACATCAAATCCTTGCTACTATTAAGATTGTCAAGTTGTTTCTTTGTCCATCTAATACGTTCAATGCATCTTGTTGGGACCTTGTCCAAAGTTGTTAAGGACGTTGTGGTTAATACTAGTTGATTATCTAAAAAATGTCTTCCATCCAATGTGGTCATTGATATATTAATCACATTCAAAATGATCTTTGTCACGAATATTATACCACAAGATAATCTAAATTTTTTATGTCCCCCAAATCCTAGGTTAAGTCCTAAAAATCCATATAATTTGTTCTGGAGCATCCGAACAATGAACACTTTCATTGACCTAGCCCCACTCCATATGACATTGGAATGCTAGTCAATACATCTCAATCATAACACAAAGTGAGAGTGTAATTAAGTTGGAGTGTGAGTACAAGCAACATCTAAAAGCATATTTGAGACAAATCCATCACAAGTTGGGGCATAATAGATTCTTCAAATTTATGCATGTATTGATGATAAACATTTTAAGGTGGAGGCGCCTTCTGAACATTTTTGTAGACCAAAAATTTTAACTTCAAAAATTCAAATTGATTCTACAAGATTCCAATGTTTTTTCAAAAAAAATTAGTGAAAAATGTTTCAAAAGGGACCAACCCTTTTTATGGACTATGGACACCCTATAATTCTTGAAATATTCAAAAATCTCATGTATGGGTGGATGTTTGAAAAATTCAATGTCTGGTTTCAATTATTCATAGTGATTCTAGACATGATCTTCTACAAATGAGACTCTCTACATTGGTGCGCCTACATGTCCAATTGTTGTGATAATTAGTCATGGGATTCAGTCAAAGCCTATACAACTCCTGAATAGGAATACATTTTGCATTACACATCCAAAGCTATATTTCCAAAGTCCAAACTGAACTAGAAAATACATTGTTTTAGGGAGAGTCAAGGTAGTGAGCCCTCATTCCTCCAACGGGTGATTGCAAGAAACACTTCACGTTTTTGTCTAAAAAATGCAGTTTTTGGCCATAGGACTAGCAGTACTCAGTTGTACTACTGGAACTATGTGTCAGTGGCACACCTATCAATGTACACCATCGATTTTGGGCGCTTGCAGATCTACGCCGTTGATTTAGTACTATACAATACTATGTAGTACTATAAAGTGCTATGGAGTACTACAGAAGCCACTGGAAGCAGAAAATAGTAAAAAAGGGGTATGTGGACCTTTTCATTTTTTATGATTAAAAAATTATTAAAAAAATTATTAAAAAAAAATCTAGTTTGCTAGAGAAGATTGCGCTTGCATTGCACTAAAAAAATCATGTAGGAAATTTTTTCCCTCTTCATAGCCTTTGCGCAAAGGAAGGTCTGTTTGACCCCATATGTGCAATCGACATATTTCTATTTTCATAAAAACTCATCATGAGTCCTTTCAATGTTAATAGACCTCCAACATATCCAATTTGTGGCTTCTAATTCATATTTTTGGGTCAAAAATAGGACTACCCCCCCCCCACCCCACATGGCCAAGGTAGATACCCAATCGGGGGCAGATTAGAAATAGTAAATTAATTTGAAAAAATTTGAAAAAATTACACAATGTTTGCAACTAGCACATGTACTTTTATTTCAAGTTTCATCCTAAATGAACAAAAAAGGCAAAAGTTATGAGCAAAAAACCACCTGTCCAAGGGCAAGGAGACAATAAAAAAAGGACAAGTGTTTCTTGCAATCACCCCAACTCGCTAAAAGAATGCATGAAGAGGAGATGAGCAAATAACTAGGAAGACTTCACCAAACTCACCAAAGAACCTTGTACTAGTTCTAAGGAAGGTAGTATAGCTTCCTCCAACTCCTTGAAGTCAATGAAGCTATTGTATTGTTATTCTCCATATTGACAATTTAAGCTACACCAGTTTGCCCTCACTACAATAGTGTATGTCATGAAATGAAGTTGCCAAATAAACCTCCTTTGACTAGCAAATCTCCCATGACAGGCTCTTATGAAACTACCCATTAGAATCTTATACCTAATTATGACACTTTTAAAAAAAAATGGGATTAGGATTCCATTAGGTTGATGTGTGGCCATAATCAATGCATTGGGAGATGGTCATGGAGTTATTAGTGACTATCATAGGACAGTTACACCTTTCTATTGTAAACTTGTCATAAAAAGTATTTTTTTTATTCCTTCATGTCATGGTCATGTTAGAACATGTTGTGAATGCTTTAGGTGGTAAGATGACCATTGCCAAAACACTTTTTGCTGATTTGGGGTAGTCTACATATTCTTTTGGGCCAATTTGACATCACACTTTCAAAAATTCATAACAAATTCATATTTTGTCCAAAAAATACACTTCCAATTGCTCTCATCATTCCTCACATTTGTCTCATCATTCCTCACATTTTACAGTATGGAAAAAAAATATGAATTTTTTTTGAAAAAATTGCAACAAGTCAAACCACTCATTCTGCCTGTAAATAGGCAGGTTAACCTAAGTAGGACAAATCAGTGTCCACTATTTGACTGATAGGACCTCCATCTCCAGAAAAGTGAGAGTTAGAGCTACAGGGACGGACTGATCAGAGCCTCTTGTAGAACATCTGCTTGTTTTCACATATAAGTTATAAAGTGCCAATAAAAAATAAAAAATAAAAAAATAAAACATATAAGTTATATGCCAGTATATATAATAATAAGAATCACAGAGTGAATTCATGACTATTCTGGAATCTATACAGGTTCTGCCATCCTGCAGGTACCGCAGGGAATTTTTTTTTGTAGTTTACAACAAAAATGAGAAAATGAAGTCAAGAGGACTGTGGAGCAATGAATTCGGGAGCAAGCTGTCATGACGAAAGCCGGCTCCTATCATGAACAGGGGTTGAGCACGCTCTCAGAAAAAAAACTAAGTTTAAGCTTAAACTCTTTCGGTGTTTACAGAACTTCCATAACTCACTGTGTATGCTAACATGACAGACTTTTTCCGAGTAGAATGTTAACATTGTAACACGGAGGAGGATTAAAATTATCTACTGATCACAGTGACGGGCCCATCGATTCAGGGTCCAGTACTTTACAACTTGGTTTAAAGTTAAAAAAAAATCAATTTCCGTTTCTTCAACCTCAACAAATTTCTTAACCAGTATTTTCATAATCAAGAACCTTGATACTTAGTAACTTTGCAGAAGTCCAGGATCCTAATACTTACTCCCATTTCTGGTTGTTCCTATTTTGTTTCTCAATCTACCATACTGATCTTTTGGTCATGTCTTACATTCAAACTTAATACTATAAGGGTTTATTAGTTTTTTTTTTAATTGATGTCCCGATTGATGTAAGAACTTTATTGAGGTTAAAGATGTAGAAAAGCTCCCAAACACCTCAAACTTTGTTCTTTGTGAAGTAAGTGCACCTGAGTACGTCCACTGACTATCATACGTGGGCACCGTTTGAGGCCWCTACCAAAAAGAAGTGACAAGAGCTTTAATTTCCCTGTAAAGTCGAGAAGATCTTTCAATTCCTCCGACCCCTTTCGTGTTTCGATCCCTTATTCGATCACTTGTCACCTGTTTCAGCAAGTGGGGCTCAAATGAAATAGATATTGCAGGCGGGTAGCATCTCCCTCCCCGAAATGAAATTGGCTCATGCCACGTAGCACAGAGGCCAAGGATACGTAATAATTCAGTCTCGTACTCATCCAAGGAATGTATGAATGACATCAATTAACAGAATACTTAGATTCATGAACAAATTAGAAACCCAAATTGAGAGCTTGCAAATGATTGATCATACCGGACTAGGTATTCATTTCTATCGATATTATACGACCCCAATTAATTAAGACGGCGTTTCGCATTCGGATGCAGAGGACGTACTTAATTGGTTTTCCGCATAGAAATTCTCTTCTTCAATTCACAGCTAGTTAATCGAATGTCGTCATACAGTTACTGCCCACTCAGTACAAAGCACAACTTCGATCACCTTCTACGAGCTCAAGTACTAGTACCGGTATTCTGAGAATCACTGTAAATTAATTCAACATCCTCTTTGATTTCAACTTGCATTATGTACAATACAATCATGGGTATGGTCAGATATCCATTCCATTGAAAGTTTCAAGTCAAACTAGCGAGCCCAAGTTGGGGCAGGCTCATGATCATGTGGATCGGATATATTAACTGTGGCATCAGTGAGGACTGTACAGTACAGAGGATATTTAACTTATATGTTAGGAATGTGAATTGGGGATTTGATCGTTCACTAACTTACTCGATCCCTTTTTCAAAAAGAATCTAACTATCTCAGTGAGGAGCTGCTGCTGCTGCACCATTCTTTGTATCCATTCGTGAGTACATACAATTGAACTGCCGCTAGATGTAGCTCCACTCATGCCCTAGCCTGTGCAACTAGTTACAAGATCTGATCAAACCCCAAATTAACAAGCGAAAGGGTATAATCGTAACCTGTCTTTAACTTCAGGCAGAAAATAAACCTGGCAAGCTAGCTATCCCTACAATTAGCGAGTTGACCAATATGCACATCTAATTTAACTATCTCGTTAAAAACTAACAGCAGAAGTTCAATCAATCGCGCGCTTCAATCTTCACATGCTCAAAACCGGTCTCTTGGAAGAAAAAATGAAGGCATGAACAACAACTGTATCCTTCCTCAAAATTATGTCACCGAATTGAAGTAAGCCATGCTTGCACCATCACGTACATGTCACCCAAATGGGCATTCTTGCTTGCTAGCTTCATGTCTGCAAAAAAAACAGCCAATCATGTTGATAGATAGAACATGATTGAAGCTCTGTCACCTTTCATGTTATTGCGGTGCAGACAAGAGCTGYTGCTGGTGATGATGGGGGGGTTGCGCACCGACGAGGTTCAGCAGGGTCATCCAGTAATCCTTGCTCTCATAGCCATATTGGGAAGAATTCCATCCAGGGGAGCATCCATTCGATGCGGCTTTGGGAGGCAATTCCGGAAACTCCATTAAAAGCTCCGGGAGCTCGTAATTTGCACTTGCTGGAGAATCATTCAAGCTCGGTTGCGACCAAATCGAAGGACTGGTCAGCTGKGGAGTGTTTTCAGCAAAGCTAAGGTCGCAACTTGAATTCGTGGTAGTACTGGGAAGCAGAAAATCGCATGGCGTGGTTCCAAAGGGGCTTGACAACGTCGACGTCGGAGATGTGTACAGCTCAGGAGTGATGGCTCCCGTGAATATCGGTTTAGGAAGCTCACGGGTAGGCTTGCTYTGTTGCAGCAATGGAGGTGGCGATGGCGWATGTTGGAACGGTAAGCTTGGGAAACAGTCGAATCGTAGTGAGGAATCCGCAACGGATGTCGTCGTGCCGGAGTATTCACTCACCTGGCTCTCAGATTGCGTGGGCGTGAGATCCAAAGGGTGGCTATGGAGCGAATCCTCCCAGTCTTGAAGCAAATTTGGGAACCCTGCTTGGAAATCCAAGCTTGGTTTTGACAGAGACGACTCCAGCTGCTGCTGTTGTTGCTGGATAGGTGCAGCGATGGCGGACAGACGAGCTTCAGTTTCCATCCTCACGCGGTCCCATTGCGAGATGTGACTGGTAGTGGAGCAGACCACGGGCTTGAGGTCGAGATTCTCGAGTAGAAGGGAACTTCGCGCTTTGTGCGTCACGGGGTCGATGCCCATCTGCATGAGGCGCTTCTTCAAGTGCGTATTCCAGTAGTTTTTAATCTCGTTGTCGGTGCGACCGGGGAGGTGGGCGGCGATGGCGGACCAGCGGTTGCCGAGGATCCCGTGCAAGTGGAGAATCACTTGCTCCTCCTCGAAGGAGAAGCGACCGCGCTTAATGTCCGGGCGGAGGTAGTTCGTCCAGCGGAGACGGCAGCTCTTGCCGCAGCGCAACAGACCTGGAACAACATAACAGGACAACACAACAAGCTCATCAGACCCCACTTTGTAGACCCCAAAAGCAATTTAACGTTTAATATTCCGAAAGCGTGGGTTTGCTTGAGATATTTGCGAGGATTCTCCGTTGATTCCGAAGAACACGCTCCAGAAATTCTGGGATGAGGTTTCCACAGAGATGTTAACAACATAGCGAGTGTACGTCTAGATTATCTAGAATATAAAATTTTCGGGAAGTGGAAGATTGGGGTACTTACCGGCGTGCTTGGGTAGGGCGCGCCAACTGCCATGGCCGTAGCGGTTAATGTACGCCACCAATTTCTGGTCTTCGTCCGGCGTCCARGGGCCTTTCTTCAGACCCATTTTGTCACAACACGGGGCTCTCCCCATTGCGTCAGCGAGCGCTAAYTTTTGGACTTAGACTTCCCGTGCAAATTCTGGGCCCCGCTGGCTAGACTTTGCTTCAAACGCTGGCAAAGCACACCTGATCTACACCAAACTGACTGTCGATGGCACCGCAAATGCTCCGGCTACTACCTTAGCTATTACAGGCTGAAACCCTCGACAAGTATATCAAAACCGTGGAATGCCGTCACAAAATTTCATCTGTRAAATCGTTGAAGCTCAATTCTACACACCGTCGCCTTCACACCACTTCGTTACTCGCCAAATTTCTGGTATTCAAAACCTTGTTCCCAGTTGATGAATCCGCGTCCCTGCTCCACCAGAATTCGCTTCGAAGCTAGACACTGTTGATACGATGACGAACCCCACTGGGATCCAATTACTGCAGGATGGCTTCGAAATACAATACAACATCCAAACCCAAATCACGTCTCCAAATAATCGCCACTACACTGCGCGCGTCCAGACTCACAATTGAAGACCACAAGGTCGAGTTCACAGACCCTCAATTCTCACACAGAGTATCCCTGTCAGAGTTTCCTCCGAATTCTCTCCAAATTTTCCGACACGCTGCAGACGTCGTCTAGCTCGCTAGCTTTCTAGCACACGTAAAATTAATGACAAGCCGCAGACGCACAGGCACTGACACWCGTACTCTCTCAGCCTCTGTAAGTTAAATCCTCCCCATGCCCAGGCTCATCAGTGCATGTCTCTCGGATCCCCCACAGTGCTCTTCCCACTCACGTACGTACCGAGAAAGCACAAATCCCAAACCCCCAAAAAACAGGATCCTCGGGGGAGCTTAGCTAGCTCACGGCCTCGCTCCACAGACTGACACAAAAGATCGGAACTCGTCGTGCCCAAAGGTTGTGGCACCTTGTGCAAATTTGTGGCAGAGCGCGCAAATGGACAAAYTTCTCACCGAATCCTGCAGCGGAAATGAAGGGGGGGGGAACAGAAAAAGGAGTAGCTACGTGTAGATTGTAGGTGGTGTAAGTCTGTAAGTCTGTAAGAGGTTTGGAAGCTTGTTGCAGCGTGCGAGACGGAGCTTGCGTTGAAGAAGGTGGACTGTAAGGAGACTCTGCGAAGACTCTGGCGCCCCTTTTGTATTGTATCCCCACTTCTCAAACTCCCGCAGGCCAAGGCCAAAGGCCAAGGCGCTTCCCAAGCGGCAGGCGCGCTGTCCAAAGCTACCGCAGGCGGTCAACTCCGGGACGTACAGTGCCGCTGCCGTCCGATGCAATCGGCGCGGCTCGCGGGGTGACACTTGGCGCGATGTCGCGMGTCGGGCAGACGGAGGAGGAAAGTCCTTTTAGGGCAGGTCGGGAATTTTGTGTCGGGCTGTAGAGGGATTAAGGTAACTGCGGTAACTGCGGTAACTGGGGTGGTAACTCGTCGGGTTAGTTAGTTTGCATGCATGGCCTGATTTTGCGGTGTGAACGCGAGTTTAGTCGGGTGCCGACATGGGGGCGGGAGAGTCGCCTGGTATTTCGGAGTTGGTCGGAGTGGGAATTGGGTTCATTCTTTGGGTCCGTCGCTTGCTGTGCTGGAAATGGTCTTCGGCTTGGACCCTCACCCTGGTTCTTGGGAGATTGGACTTGGACCTTGGACCTTGGTCCGAATTGGATTTCAACTTGGATATGAGGGGGTCAGAGTAGGTCTTAAGCTACGGACTCCCAATGCCGCTATCTTTACAGGTTTACAGGATGTACATTTAGTTCACAAATCTCTACTTCTATTGAAGAAATGTTTTTAGAACATCTACCAAAAAAGATGGGTTTCAAAGTTTAATAATTTTTGCATGGAATATCCAAATGAAACATTGCTTTTGAGCATTTGAAATCTTTTYTAGATGCCAGCAAGAGAATAGAAAAATTTGATGGGCCTAATGATAGTAAATATGATCTGACAGAAAAAAAGTGGTCCATTGCGGAATTTCTACTTTACCAAAATATTGCCTACCCCAATCTCTAGTCTCCCATTGGTATAAGGGATATCCATCCATCAATATAGCTTATGTTCTGACATCAAGGAAATCTGTTTTCTACTCTACGGTGGCTATCAAACAATCCTGTAATGGGATACGGGTGGAAGGGATATCCTTCCATAAGTATATCTTCTATTGTACCTTCAAGGTAATCTACTTTCCACTCGACATTGTAATGGGATCAGGTCGGAAGGGATATCCTTCTATCAGTATATCTTCTATTGTACCTTCAAGGTAATCTATTTTCTACTCTACATTGTAATGGGATACCGGTGGAAGGGACATCCTTCTATCAGTGTATTCTTTTGTTGTCATTTCAAGGTAATCTGCTTTCTAATCTGTAGTAATTGTCAAACACTTGCAATCATAACATTACGGTAATTCCAAGGTAATCTACTTTCCACTTGACATTGTAATGGGATCAAGGCGGAAGGGATATCCTTCTATCAATATATTCTTTTGTTGTCAGGAAGGGATATCCTTCCATAAGTATATCTTCTATTGTACCTTCAAGGTAATCTACTTTCCACTCGACATTGTAATGGGATCAGGTCGGAAGGGATATCCTTCTATCAGTATATCTTCTATTGTACCTTCAAGGTAATCTACTTTCCACTCTACATTGTAATGGGATATGGGTGGAAGAGATATCCTTCTATCAATATATTCTATTGTTGTCATTTCAAAGTTATCTGCTTTCTAATCTCCAACAATTGTCAAACACTTGCAATCATAACATTACGGTAACTTCAAGGTAATCAACTTTCCACTCTACATTGTAATGGGATATGGGTGGAAGGGATATCCTTCTATGAGTATATTCTTTTGCTGTCATTTCAAGCTAATCCGCTTTATAATCTACGGTAATTGTCAAACACTTGCAATCATAACATTACGACAATCCCTAAACTTAGGATAGCAAAATAGGTGCTCCTTAGCATTGCATAATAATGTAATATATTCAAAGAGTAGGTGAAGACTGAGAATGATGGGCTTGAAAAATTTATAGTATGAATTTAGATAATAAAAAACAAAGGAGTCTTACTATGCATAGCCTATATTCAAACATTAGATGTTTTTTGAGGCCTCTAGGAGACTAAAAGTTCCTAGACTTTGGAAATGCAGAAACTGTGCCGAGGTAACGTTGTGACATGCCACGTCATTTTTATTTTTATTATTTTAAATTTAATTTTTTATTTTTATTTCAGAAACAATTTTCTTTTTGTATTTTGAGCTTTGACAAAGAGTCAACCATTTCTTTACTATATTGGGATTAACAAAGACAATAACACTGAAACAATCTCTTAGAGCCTTCAAAAACCATCTAATGCTAAATAAACTCAAATTTGGATTCATTAAGTCAAAATTATTTTAGAATTTGGAGGTTTAAACTAGACCAATAATGATATTAAGTGTTACCTATATTAATTGGTTTTTAAATGTTATAAATTTTGACGTGTGATGAATATTTTAACCAAAAACTTTGATATACATTCTCTTTTAAGGAAAAAATTTTGGAAAATATAGGTGGTAAAATAATTATTACAAATAAAAACTTATGCCATTTCTAAATCAATTAGCGTAAGTACACTAAATATCATTATTAATGTAGTCCTAATTCTTAGTTTGAAGAATCCCCTTTGAACATAGATTCTATAGATGATGAAGAACATTTGAAAAGTAATCATGTTGAAGCTTGTAGCGTAAAAAGAAATTTGTAAAAAAATTCTTTTGATCATACACATACTACATCCAAAATTTTAATGAATTTTTCTTTTGTCAACAGAATTTTCACATATCTTGTAAGAAGATTCTTCTACAAACCTATATGTCTTTTTGCCATAACTACTTCATGATCTTCATTAACCTCTAAAGTCCCATTGTCCCCTCGAGGGACAAAATGGATTTTGGGTAGGTTCCTATGGTCTCAATATATGTCCTAATCTTCTGAATTTTTGAGAGAAGATAGAAAATCACCTTAGCTTTCCAAAAATATAGTTATTAATTCCATTGGAGTTTAGGAGCAAAAGTTATGGCACAAAAAGCCCTTTTATTTTAGTTTGGCAGGCAAAAATTAACTTTTAAGAAAACTTCAAATAACTCTTTTTAATTTTTTTAAAATTTCTTGTATTTTTGCCTACTTGGGAAGCTTTATTCATTCAATTTGGATTTGTTATGCAAAAGTTATGGACAATTGTAGATTTCGGACAGTTAGAGCATCTTCTTGAAAAATAACTTGTAGGATTCATTTTTGACCTCAATTTTGACAATTTTTCAAAAAAAAGAGCTTCACAAGATTAATATATCTTGCTAGAACAATCTCATTGTTAAAATCAGTGTCTTTGAGTTCCATCTTAGAGCTATTATCAATTTAGATTTTCCTTCAATCTTGAACTTACTTCTACTTAACAATTTTTTAATGAGTGAAAAATAAGTGTGTTTTTGTTGAATTTTTTTTCCAAGATTCTCAGCCTTATTTTTTATCATATAAAAAAAATTCAAAATCAATAGAGAAAAAATCATAAATTATGAAGGTTCAAAGCCAAAAAATGTAGTAGAGCAAGCTATAAAAAATCTTAATTCCTTCACTTTAAATGCAAATATCTTGCAATCTAAAAGGCCAAAGTTTGTGAAATTTCTTTCACACATTTTTATGCAAGTCTAGTACAAGATCCTACGATTAGAAATGCCAGAAAAACATTTAAATTTTTTTTTGGGCTCTTTGCTTTAGAAATGGCAGTTTTGAGTGGTTTTTGATGGGAAAATGGCCTTGGGACGTTAGGGTTAAAATTTGGAGAATTTTTACATCTCATAATTTTTATAGAATGCACATTATAAAAAAATGAATAATATGAATTTTAAAACCGTTAACATTCAATCCAAGATTTTGAGCATTAAAGTAAAATATTAAAAAGTGAAAAAAATTCTAAAATAGTATTAATATGAAGAAACTTAATCCGTGTGTTATTTCCTCATCTACACCATGAAGAGATTTTTTGAATGTAAAGTGTACTTTGGATAAATCCGATTTGTAAAATTATTACCTTTTTTAATGTGAATTTAATAGTATGAATTTTCAAAGTTCTTAAAATAGCGCCTAATGATACACTATGCCAAAAAATAAGTACACCTTAGTGGTGTGCAAATACCCCAGTTCATATGGGTATTAAAGCAAGTGTCTTGATGAGCCTTTGGAACCATGCTCTCAAACTATAGCTCGATGCTCCAATACTTCTTTTCTACTAGTGTTAATTTATCCTAACCTTTAAAAAAAAGGTTCATATTATTTCTCAAGTCAACTTCTAATGCATTATAATTGAGAACAATACTTCTACTTAGTAAGGTGGCACAAGGCAATGAAGCACTATCAATTGGTGCTACAATTTTTCTATCATAGTAATGAAACCATCTCGATTATACAACCATCCCTAGGTTGAAGATAGGATGTCATGTATGACAAGTTAGGAACAAACAAAATTTTCACCTTGAAAATTCATGATAATTTTGTTTTGGGAAATAAAATTTGAAAATATATGGAATCCTTTTCAAATATATTTTTGTAATATACATGAGAAAATTTATCCCCTCAACATATCTACACTTCAGTTTTGCTTAATTGCTTATTTGGTCAAAATGGGTTGCCTTCCTTATTGCAAAGTTTTATTAAGCACTATTTTTTTACTATAGAATTGGCTACAACCAATAGACCTTCAATATATTTTGTAAAGGAAATTTTGATTTGGTGGGTCAAAATAGCCAAATTACTACTATATTTACTTTTTTATTTTTCTCATACTTTGTTCCTAAGATTTTTGGCGAATGTTCTAGATATTTTTTTGCCATGTTCCATGGGAAAAAGGCTTCCTCAACAGCTTGTCAAAGGCGTGGCCAGCACTCAGGGAATGCCAACAACGCAGACAGGAAGTCTTCAAAAGCAAACAAAGACAAAATGGAAGACTTCAGTTGGGAAGTCTTTTATGGAGAGACTTCGGCGGGTGCTCCCGTAGTAGTCAACGGTTTGTGGACCCATAGTGTGAAAGTTTTAATCATTTTACCTTGGTGGATGAAAGTAAAAATATGTCTCATATTTTGTAGGTGGTTAATCCTTAGAGCATCCCCTCAGTTAGCGTTTGAGAGAAGGGATGTTTAATGTGTTTTTTAAAATGTGGTCAGCACAAATGGTGGTTGTTTGTTCTACAACAAAATGGTACAAAAAATGGCTAAGAGGAACAAGCTTGGCAACCAAAAACTCCACCTTACTTTGCCTTATAATCAAACCATAAACAATTTAACTTTCAATTATTTGAAAATTGTCTCACATCTCATTTGTTTCCAAATGAAAAAAATGATTGCCTCACATTTCTTCAAAGGTATCATCAATTTGTTTTGAGTTTTCAAATTGGAAGAAGAAAAGCTCACTATATGCACAAGTGGTGGTAGGAGGTAGAAACCCCCGTGTGTATGTAATGACTTCTTTTCTCACTTAGAAACTCAAACCAAGATCAAAATCTTTTTTTATCTTTTTTTAAGACAAGTAAAGGAGACTTAATTGTAGTTGAAAATATTTTTGAACATTTCATTTGTTTTGAAGAAAAATTAAAAGAAATATCCTTGCATATATTTGAGTACCAATTGGAGGTGAGCACCTCAAAATCGGGATCAAAAGGTCAATCAAACCTCATAACAAGCCACAGCCAAGACACTTCATTTGGCCATAGCCGGCTATTTTTTGGCCCTCATTGAGCATGCCATGGGACATCTAAGCTAGCCTCACATTGCCAACAACCATGTTGAAGTCACTTAAAGGGCTACCCTAGGATTTCTCTTAGCTCTCTGATGCCCAAAATTTGGACAATGAATAGAGAAGTTCTAGGGAGGGACCACAAAACTTCTCATTCATTCAAACCAATTCCTATACTTTTAAAACACCATAATTTTTATATGATAAATGTGATGAAAATAATACCTTTAAGATAAGTTATTTCTTTTGTTTGTTWGTTTGTTTTTTGTTTGTTTGATTCGCTAAGATCTCATGAACTATTAGGCGTCCGGTGGCACTCTTGGTACCGCTCAAAAGTTTTTGGCAAGGAAGGGTGCACACACTTTGTTTTGTGCATTTGGGATATTTGGAGTGAAAGTTATTGAATTTCAAAGGTTTTTAAGAATTAGTTAAATTTCCTTTTATTTTGAAAAATTCATAAACATCATGAGTCTAAACACCATGACACAAAGTCCTATGCACTCTTTTGTGCATAGAGCTTTCTATTCCTGCCAATTTTGTGGCGTTTGAACCTTTGGTGGGAGATTGATTGAATTTCAAAAGGTTTTATTACAAATTAAAGAAATAAAAAATGATTTTATTGTTATTTTGGTTATGGAAAAAGCACATGGCACACTAATCTATATCTTTACATAAAATTAGTTTTTTCTTTTATTATATTTAGATATCATATTTTGTTTGTTTCAATTATTTTATTTGATATATTGAGATCTAACAAACCATGAAGGGTCTGTCACTCTTGGTACCACTCAAAAGATCTTGGCAAGGAGAGGTGTAGGCAAGGAGAGGTGTAGGAATTTTGTGTTGTGGCGATTGAACCTATTGTGTGAAAGTTCTTGAATTTTGAATTTGAAGGTTTTTATGAATTGAAAAATTGAATTAAATTATCTTTTATTTTGGAAAAAACATAACTTTTGCATTGCATGTCCAAATGACTCAAAACAAAGCCTATGGCCCTTCATGCATAGAGCTATTTGTATTAAGAATGCAACTTCTCACATTGCAACAAATCCCTTGCACTTCTTAATGCATACAAGATTTTGAATTTCAAAGTTTAATAAATGAAAAATGAAATAATTATTTCTACTTTTATTTTGACCGTGGCAAAGACACATGGCACACTAGTCTATACCTTAAGATAGTTTTTCTTTTTGTTTGATCATATCTAACAAAACATAAGTGTATGGTGATGCTCTTTATATTGCTCAAAGGATCTTGGAAAGGGGTGCACAAACTTAGTTTTGTGATGTTTGGACCTCCATTGTGGAAATTATTGAATTTAAATGGTTTTAAATTATCACAACAAAACTTCTCCATCACATGTCCAAATGCCACAAAACAAAGACCTTGCACTTGTTTGTGCACAAGGTTTCTCTTTGTGCCAATTTTGTGGCGTTTGGACTTATGGTGTAAAAGTTATAAATTTTTCAAAGATTAAAAAATGGAATTAAATTATCATTTATTTTGGAAAAAACATAATTTTTGCATGGCATGTCCAACCGCAATAAAACAAAGCTCATGCACTCTTTTGTGCATAGAACTTTCTATTTCTACCAAGAATAGAAACTCTCACACTATGGTGTGAAAGTTATTGAATTTCAAAGTGAAAAAAGTGAAAAAAAAAATAGTTTTATTTTGATTGTGACAACATCACAAAGGCACGTTAATTTTTTTAGATTAATATAGGTTGTTTGTTTTGTTATATTTAGATTTTTTGATATGGTGACATCCAATAACAAACCATGAGGCGGTCTAGGGCCATGAGGCGGTCTAGGCCTCTAGGGCGCTCTTTGTACCGCTCAAAAGATCTTTGCAAGGAGGGGTGCACAAACTTTGTTTTGTGGCATTTGGACTTTGGTGTGAAAATTATTGAATTTCAAAGGTTTTATGAATTAGAAAGTTTCATTAAATTATCTTTTATTTTGGAAAATTCATAATATTTGCATTGCGAGTCCAAACGCCACAAAACAAAGCCCTTGCACTCCTTTGTGCATAAAGCATTTTATTTGTCCCAATTTTGTATTGTGTTTGAACCTTTAATGTGAAAGTTATTGAAATTCTCAGGTTTTATTAAAAATCAAAAAATCAAAAAAATTAATTTTGCTTTCATTCCGGATGTGGATTATTTTCTTGTAGATTGTAATTTTGTACACATTGCAAAGCTTTGATTCATTACATTTGGATTTGTTGTGTGAAAGTTATGGATGATAGTATTTTTGGACAATTAGAGCATCTTCTGGAAAAAATAACCTATAGATTTCATTTTTGAATGCATTTTCCACATTTTTTCAAAAACTTTGTTTGACAGGGTTAAGTTTGCTTGGTGGAACTATCTTACCATTGGGATTATTGTCTTTCAATCCCATCCTAGAGCTATTAACCATTTAGTTTTTTGTTCAATCTTGAATCTACTTCAACTTAACAATTAAACAAAAAATAAAATCAAGTGTGTGTTTTTTGAAACTTTTTCCTAGATTCTTGAGTGAATTTTTTAACACAAAAAATTTAAATTCAAAGTGTGTAGTGCAAAATGTTTCTACAAATGGCAGTTGGAGTCATCTAAATTTGCAAGACAACATTTGAGAACCTTTTTTTTTCCAACTTTGAATGTTGATATTTGTCAATCCATACGATCAAACTTCATGAGATTTTTACCACATGATTTCAAACAAGTGAGGTATAACATTGCATGGTTAGATTTATTTTTAAATTCTTTCTTGGGTGAACTCAAAAGAAATGGCAGTTTTGAATTGTTTTTGACAGAAAAATGGTCTTGGGACCTTGGGGTTTATAATGAGTTGAAATTAGACTCAAATACCTACTCAATGATACCAAAAACATCCAAATTGTATCCCTTTTTCCTAGTGAATTTCTCTCCTTAAATTTTGCAATGACCATATTGTGTTCACTTAAAGCACTTTGTGGATAATGCTTTTTTACTTAAATTCTTCAAAAATATAAAATACAAGTGCAAGTGACTCTTGCAGTTGCCCTAAGTGTTAAAAATATTACAATTTATCTTTTTCCATGTTGAAATGAATCAGTGACGGAGTTTGAATAGTACATGACCCCTTTACACTAATTTGGGTGAACGTTGAATGAAGTTGGATGAAAATAGATAAAATCAGGCTCTGCCTTTAATATCTCCTTATAAATCTTAATGTATGAAGCTTGGACTAAAAGTCGATGAAAGATAGACAGAATGAAGATGAAAATTAGATGACCACCATATTGTTTGAAATGGTATGGAAATAGTATAGATCATATTTATATCAATTTATCCTTAAATACAATAGAACGTCTAGAAAAATTCACTCTCTAAAGTAATAAACCTCTCTACAACAATCTGTGAGATCAATCCCGGCCTAGACCACATACAAACTTCATGACCCTCTTTCAGTGTAATAAACTCTCTATTGTAATGTGTCAGAGCAGTCCAAGACCGTCTCTTACTAGAAGTTCTACTGTACTATAAGGTAAGACAACCCATATTGGTCAGAATTTGGAGTTTGGCCTCATGCTATTGTTGAAATTTTTCAATTTTTTCTCCACTTAAAGACAAGTGTGAGAAATAGTGAGAGCAATTGAAATCATATTTTTTCGATAAAGTATGAATTTGCTAGGAATTTTTAAAGTGTTCAGTCCAACAGGGTCTGTAGACCACCCCATAGCCAACAAAATCTGAATCCATGATGGTCATCTCACTACCTAATGCAATCACAATATTTTCTAACATGGAATGCCTAAAAAGTCAATCTTTATAATGAATTTCACACTGAAAAGTTGGAAGTGCCTTATGTGGTCACTAATCACTCCATCACTACCATGTAAGACATTGATTATGGCCAAGATCTTACAAAACTAAAAAAACCACAATGAGGCCACTTCATAGGTGACTACTGTGGAAGAAATAAAGGCAATGGGCTGACTTACCTTAAACTATTGTATTACTGAGCCTCACAAATTTGAATAGCTTTCAAATTAGTATGAGTGTTAATATTTGATTAAATGGCATTTTTTTTATTCAAGATCTTGGTATCTATTTTTGAAAATATTTTTAGCTAACCTTCCATTTTTTCACAAAATCTCAAAGATGAACATTTGCACTTCTGTCACACAAAGAAGGATTCTTTGTCATCCATTGAATAATTAAAACCCACAACAATGTTACATAGCTATTAACATGAACCATTCTCAATTGACCAATTAATATGTAATCAATTTTCAGGTCACGGGAAATTGCCCCCCCCTTGCTCACCCCCTCGAGAAGTGCATATGAAAAAAGAGTCCCTATTTTGTGCCGTGTTTAGGGTATGTTCTTGACCTCTCCTAGCTAATTTGGAGCCTCTCATTGCAAATATGAATTCGGAATTTGCAAATTTTATCATGTGTGAAAAATAAAAAAATTTCAGCGTTTTCCCTCGGGGACGAGCAAAAGGGGTCAGTTCCCCCGGGTGGCTACTTTTAGGTGGTTTTACAGCGTTTCGTTTACTTGATGCTCCAAGACCTCCTTTATATCTGATATTGGTGTCATCGCGCCGATGGCTTGCGTTTCTCTCTAAAATCTGATGTGACCTCCAGTCAACACAATTTCCCAATGGCAGCCAAAGACTGAGGTGAGCATCGATCGGTTGTCCTGGAAACTGAAGCCGGGACGGACGGTGTGGATTGTTCAATAGAATCGGTGCAGTTGTGTTTCTACATTAAACGTACTCACGGACACGTCAAACCGGCTGCTCAAACTTGTCTCCCTCAGCGTATGCAAAGCTTCCTTGAGCCCAACTTGGAAGGTTTGGTCGGTTGTTTTGGCTCTTTGGTTTTTTTTGTAATGCTATTTGGGAGACAAGCAGTAAGGTAACTAACACCTGTTAAGGATATTTTGAAGGTTTGTAACCAACTTGTAACATATTCAAGAGCCTTATCCATTTTGATTATGAAGTCTTGGTAAGGTGAAAACACCTGAAATCGTCCATGTACACGTTCCTGGCAAGTAGGCTTCCATTGAAAGTGTCCTCCCAAAAGTTCTCTTCAATTTTATTGTAATGCTATTTGGAGACAGCTAGTAAGGAAACTACACTCTTAAGGATATTTTAAGATTTGTAATGTACTTCTAGCATATCCAAGAGCCTTATCCATTTTGTTTATGAAGTCTTGGTAAGGTGAAAACACCCCAAACCATCTATGTACACGTTCCTGACAAGTAGGCTACTATTGAAAGTGTCCTCCCAAAAGTGCTCTTCAATTTTGTTGTAATGCTATTTGGAGACAGCTAGTAAGGAAACTACACTATTAAGGATATTTTAAGATTTGTAATGTACTTCTAGCATATCAAAGAGCCTTATCCATTTTGTTTATGAAGTCTTGGTAAGGTGAAGACACGGCCAAAATTGTCTTTGTATCGATTTTTGACAATTAGACCATTGAAAGCGTCTTCTAAAGTGCCATTAAAATATTCCATTACTTAATTGCGATTAGTTGACTGTGGATTTTCTAAATTTTAGTTTTATGAACAAGCTATGTGATAACTTTAAAAGGCCTATGGAGCTTCCACTTTGAAAATTCATAGTAATTACATTTCTTATCCATCTCAAGATTTTCAAATGCTAATACCATAAAAATGTATTTTCTTGAAAAATGTGCCTCCATCTATGCTAAATTGGTTATTTTGATTGAAATTTCTTATTCCTCTATTAATATCACTCTTGAGGTCAAAATAATCGTTATGAATACTTCTTCAAATCTAATAAAAATTTGAAAGGATTAGTGTCAAACTTTTATAAACTTCAATGATTCAATGAATAATTGTGAACATTGAAAAAACATTGAGACCCTTGGTCAAGTACATATTGACTATTGGTYATTTTCAATCACCTAGTGAAGCACATATTGCTTCAACTCCTATTGGTCAATTTGAAAACTTTTGCTGGTTTTCAAGATTATATATGAAGTTCAAATAAAGGAGGTAAATCTAACTAATCAAACTAAACTTAAATTCGTTCATGTATGAAGCATTTAAACATGATTCTTGTAATCAAATTATTTTAGACTTTGTTAAGTGCTATTGGTAAATAAAGAAGATTTTAGATTCCCTTGGTATGTATTCTTCAAACATCAAGTGAATGATCATCTAACGAGAAGGAACACCAAAGAAGGATCATCTAGCGAGAAGGAACACCAAAGAAGGATCATCTAGCATAAAGAAAAAAGTTGAGCAAATGTGGGCAAGAATAATTGTTTAAAGTAAATGAACCCATTGTGGATCAAATGGGAGCAATCTTATTGTGGAGAAAATCATATTATTTGTGTACATTTCAAAACTTGAATTACACCACTATGATAATTTTGTCCACAATGTACTCATTTAACTTATGTCCACAATGTACTCATTTACTTTAACCCTCAAAAAACACCGAGGCCATTTTTTGGTCAATGAATGAGAGAGAATAGTTGCACTTTTGTCCTATACAAAGAGATGCATCCTTGAAATTTTGCAAGAAAAGGGAAAATCTTCTACATTACTTTGACTTCCAATGCTTACTTTTGAATTTTCTTTTTAAACCAATGATTCTCACAGTATAAGAATTCATGATTTCCACGGTAACCCACCTTGCGTTTAAGGGTTAAGCTTGGTATAAATGGAAAAAGGTCGAACGAGTGCTCGTAAGCAAGCTGGGTGAMGGGACTCAACAAATTAAATGACTCCATTTCTCCTTTTGCTCATGAGCTTTCAGGTCATCATGAGGGGGACTCCCTCACTCACACAAGCTCATACAAGTGTTTGACTTTTGTGCCGCGATTGTACAATCTTGGAAGGAATTGTGTAACAAAATTCTTTGTCCAAATACTGACCTCCTGTGGTGCTGTGGTCTTTAAATGTGTCCTGGCCATCATCAGTGGACAGAATTTCAACAAAGTTGACGAGTGCCACATGGGCCACGGTACAAACAAAGAAATGACSTTTTTCTAAGGTATGGCCTCTTCCATGTTCCATAAGGTAGTCTGCTCTTGAAGCAACCTTTGCATTTAGGGGAAGCTAAACTCCTTGCTCATTCCATGTATTTGAAGAAGAAAAAGAAAGGGGAAAAAGAGAGAAAAAGAATAGAAAAAAAAACTCCTTAGAAATAATTTCAAGTGCTTTGTTTTTTGCAATGAAATTTTGTTTCATTTGTGGAAGAAAAAAAATTTCAGTTTTTAGTATATTTTTGAAGGATTAAAAAATGAATTTGGCAATCTAACCCAAGTAATTTCATATTTTTTTAACCTTCATGGAAGTAGTTATTAATTTTTGAAGTTGAAATGTTGTGGTCACTAAAAGCAATCACTTTGGAAAATGTACACTATTAGTTCATTGAAGAAAGCAAAATGTATCTCTATATTAGTGGTTGCTTATAGAGTAGGATTGATTTTAGAGCACCCTACCAGTCCTACCATTCTTTGTACCATATGGTTTGCGTGAGCTAGGTTAGTAAAATATTAAGCCTGGAAGGACGTGCTCATGACCACGGATTTCAAGCCTCATTGAATTCCATCTCTTGGTTTTCTGCTATTTACAATTTGTTAAGAATGAAATCAACTATATATTGTATTTTATAGAGATGAGTCATATGTCTTCTTCTAGTCTTTAAATATTCAGATTCTTTGGAAAAAAAATAGAAATTATTGTGAATTCCCAAAGGAAGAAGTGAAGAAAATTCATATCAATAATAGCATAAGGAGAGAATGTGTACTCAAGCAACTTCCCCTCCCAAAAAATTGGATGAAAAAAAATGTAGTGAAAACTCTAAAAGATTGGCATTAGAGAACTTTAGAGTGGAATGTATAGGGGTTGAAAGGGTAAAAAAAAGGGTTGCAAAGTCAAAGTTTTGTAACTTCAAGGAACACCACAATATGGTTTAGACACATGACAAAAGATTTGTTCATTATGCACCATTTTTATTGGAGTTTTGTAATTTTTTCTAATACCGTGCTTGCATTTGGAGTTCTATGGTTGCATTTAATTCTCAATTGCATTTTAATGCATTTTTTATTGCATTGAGTGTRCAATTGGGCCTCAAAGTCATTTTGGAATTGGAGATGAAAGCATTGGAATTGGGATAAAAAGTCACCATTTAATGAATCCAATGGGTTCACCCATTTGACWTGGGACTTTGGCCTTCAYACTATAARWYTTCACTCAAATTGCTACATATGGTGTGTTTCATTCATACCCTAAACCCAAAAAAGTTGGGATTTCACTTCAAAGTTGGSCTTATAGAAATAGAACATGGAATGTAGTGGAAAACAACCTTTGGAAAGCATATAATTATGCCTTCTTGTCATTTCAAATAAATGCAAAGTTGAATCAAAATTCAATGTAATCAAGAATAAAAATAAAAATAAGGATCAAATGAAGGTAATATTTCATGATGAAATGCATCACTCAATCTTCATAATTATTGAGGATGAGAAACAATTTAAAATAAAGCAAGTTAGTCACTCTAACAAGTCTTTGTTACAGAATATAAAGGCTTTAAATTGGCATCAATATCGGCATAAAATCAAAATGCCCACTGGATAGAATACATGCAACATTTAGAAGTCTTAGAGCATCCCCACGCCTGGCTGGGTGGAGAGGCCCGGCGAGGGTCCTCCTGGAGTGTTTGTTGAAGGCGGCCGATGAGTGTGGGACTGCCCTTCTCCACTGCGAATCGGTACAGCAGGGACGGAAAGGTGGTCAAGCGCATGAAACAAGGTAAATTGAAGGTTGATTACATCATGCTGAGGTCAACACTATCGGAGTCTTTGTTAGGGAAGCTGCAGGTTCCTTGAAGATTGGGATTCCCAAGCGAACCGTACCTGGGAGGTAGTGCCCAAACACTTACCGCCCTACGGCCACAAACCACCATTTTGCCGTTTGCTCTGGAAATTTAGCCGTGGCCGGCTTTTTCTTCACCCTCGCCATGCTTGCCGTAAGGTAGCAACGCGTGCCAGGCAAAATACCCAGTCTATGCCTTCTGCAGGGCACCTGTGGGGATGCTCTTACAAAACTTTGTTTTATTAATCCTTTCAGTTTGAAATCTGCAAATTAAAGATGTTATGCATTAAAACTAGAAATATCTGTAAAAATAAAATTTCAAAGGTACTTATTACATGTATTACTAATCAATTTTGAAGAACTTTCAATTCAAAAATTGATCAATTTTTATTTCTTTGAGATTGTCATCTATATTTTGCATGAAACTATAGCTTTCAATGAATTTGCAAGAAAAAAAAAATAGTAAAGAAAACATCAACGCTTTCACGTTATAGTTAAATTGTATTCTTTTGAGCAGGTTTAGAAATCAAATTTCACTTCCAAATGTGTTTCTAGGCAAATTTCAGCATCTTTCTTCTACCTTGAAACATTATAATCTTGCAATCTACGTGGCCAAATGACTTCAATTTTTTTCCATGTCATCTACAACAAGCACATTACAAGATTGTACACTTAAGATTTCCATACCTCAGTAACATTTAGACTTACGGCACTTCAAAAGTATTGATGCTTTTAAGCCCCTAAAGGCCTTGGGCCTTGAGGGGTTAATCAAACTACAATGTATCATAATTTTCARCAAAAATATTCCATCTAAATAAATAGTCTAAAAATAATTAAACCTTCATGCTCCACATTTGATAGATTMTTCCATTTTCACTCACTCAATTTCAAAATTTTTATATCTTTTCAATTTTTGGGAAGAAAGACTCGAATTTTTTATTTAATTCTGATTCTTAAGGACAAAAATTTGATAGTGCTTAGATATAATAGACAAGTGTTGAATATTCTTAAAACTATACCCTCTATAGAATGAAAAAACAACCATGTAAATTAATACACATAGTGCAAGGTTTTGAATATGATTGCAAGGCCCTCCCTACTACCAATAAGGATGAGTTTAGATGATTGTGGTCTAATTAGTGTGGATGCTAGAATAAAACTTGATGGAATTTTGATGGATTTAGATGGAATCTAATGAAATGTGGATAAAAATTTATTCATCATTGAGCTGTTTTGGATAGTTTGAAATCACATCAATCCACACCATATTGACTTTTTCTTAAAGTTTATAAACTTTTTGCTTGCATGTACCTTAGAAACTCACTCCATTTCAAAATTAATGCAAGTTAGTGTTATAAGTCAAGACTTAATAATCTAATTACTCATGTATATTTTCAAAAGCAAATCATTTATCTTTGAACTCATWTAAGGCTAGTAGTTGGCAACGAGGCGTTTTTATACATTATTCTCATCAATAAGTTTGTTGACAATCTTGTATTTTGCATTTGGGATATGTAATTCACTCTCTAAAACCAGAATTGGATTCAACTATGATTCTCTTTAATATGGCAAGGTGAAAGGGTTCATGTAGTAAATGGCTTGATGCATAATGTGAATTTTATTTTTTTATCTCTTCTTTAATGAGAGACCAACAAGTTAGCTACACTTGTTTCAATTATACAATTTAGTGAAGATACCATTAACCTCTMAGTTTTGTCAGTAGATGATTAAAAATGTCTCCATGTAGTTTGAAAGTCCAATTTGCGGCACTTGATCAAATGTTATGATATTCCCTGTCCCATACTGAATTGTCCCCAAATTTGGCAAGCCACTTTCAAAGTAGGTGTGGCTCTATTTTTAATAGTCGCTTACTCACTTTCTGTGAATCAACCAAATGGTGCCATGGTAGGGATAAGATGCCTCAAAGATTGGTGTAGCAAAAGCAAATCATTTGTCTTTGAACTCATTCAAGGTTAGTACTCGACAGGTAGTCTTTTCTTCACATCACTCTCTTCAACAAGTTTGTTGACAAATTTTGTACTTTGCTTTTGCCTATCTAGCAGATTTGATTTACCTCAATCTAGCCTGTCAAACTTCTTCCCCCTAAAATTGTGCCAATATTGTACAAACATGTGACAATTTACCATTCAAAAGGAACCCATTGTTGTTGACCGTGACTCTCCCTAATATGGCAAGGTAAATGGCTACTGGACAAGTAGTCTTTTCTCCGCATCACTCTCTTCAACAAGTTTGACATTGAAAAATTTTGTACTTTATTTTGCCATAGGTATATCCCTCCATAAACTCATTGTTGGCCTCAATCAATGCTTTTTTGTGGCTGATTTATGCCTATCTAGCAGATTTGATTTAGGCCAATCTAGCCTGTCAAACTCCTTCCCCCTAAAATTGTGCCAATGCTGTACAAGCTTGTGACAATTTACCATTCAAAAGAAACCCACTGTCGTCAACCGTGACTCTCCCTAATATGACAAGGTAAATGGCTACTCGACATGTAGTCTTTTCTCCGCATCACTCTCTTCAACAAGTTTTTTGACAAATTTGTACTTTGCATTTGGTGCAGGTATATTCCTCCATAAACTCATTGTTGGCCTCAATCAATGCTTTTTTGTGGCTGATTTATGCCTATCTAGCAGATTTGATTTAGGCCAATCTAGCTTGTCAAACTCCTTCCCCCTAAAATTGTACCAATGCTGTACAAGCTTGTGACAATTTACCATTCAAAAGAAACCCACTGTCGTCGACCATGACTCTCCCTAATATGACAAGGTAAATGGCTACACTCAAATTAGAATTCTATTTTTGTCAACTTCTTCACCTGAGACCAATGAGCTAGCTACATGTTTTGTCTCAACTACACTATTCGGTGAATGCACAAAAGACTGACTGGTTTTTGTAGCGTTCACTAGTACTAGCCAATACTATCGACCTTTTGGAAAAAAAATATTTAAATATAAAAAAAATATGGATAATTAGAATAATACTATAAATATCATGTCACCAAAATTTGAGTTCCAAAAAAAATTTAGGTCAAAAGTTATTCACAAATAGAGTGACACAATTTTTGAAGAAAATAGACACTTTGACGTTTTAATTTGTAAAAAATAGGAATTTTTTTTTTTTAAACTGAAAATTTTAAATTTGGGATAACTTTATGATAAAGAGATTTCACGAAAAGAATGATCTTAAAACCATTTTGAATGTTCAAAAGTGCGCGCGGAAGGGAGCCTTGTTACCACGCATGTAGAGGACATAAAATAATGTTTTTTCAAAATCCCGTTGGTGGATTCATGCCTTCCTAGTGTGGGAATAGACCACAAAAATTTCAGCTCTAGATGATTAGTTTTGGGTACTCCCTAGTACTAAAAACCCCTAAATTGCAAAGTGTGACAAATTAGCTAAATTGAAAATTAAATATAAAATGATTTTTTTTTTTTTTTTTTTTTTCTGAAAAACAAGGTATTTGATTGCTATCAAGTTAGACATCTCCAATTAAAATTTCACATCAATTGGTTTCATACTTCAAAAGTTATAGTGGATGACAACTCCGCAATTCCAAGTGTGATGCAAAAACAGTACTAGTCTTTCATGCATTCACCCTATTCACAAAAGATACCATTAATAATGTTTTTGATGTGCTCGAACCTACAATGAGCCGAAAAGAGGCGTCCCACCTCCTGGTTTGCATTAGTCCCCCTCTCTTGAAAAAATCACAAGCCATTGATTTTTTTTTGAAAAATTAAAAGCCCCCCCCCCCCCCCCCCCCCCCCCCCCCCCCCCCCCCTCTTGATACAAATATTGGGATACGGTATAAGTATTGGAATACAAATACTTGGATATAGAAATGAATACAAATACCAATTAACCCATATCGATTGTCAAACTAGTTTGTCNCCCCCCCCTCCCTTCCTGCCGTTGATCTTGATACAAATATTGGGATACGGTATAAGTATTGGAATACAAATACTTGGATATAGAAATGAATACAAATACCAATTAACCCATATCGATTGTCAAACTAGTTTGTCTTGAAAAATATAAGATTGGAGGGGGGTATTGGGGTTTTTAGGTTATTTTCAGATTGGATTATTTTTCATAACCCCCAATAAAATTGGAGGAGTTATGAAAAATAATCCAATCGGAAACTTTTTAGTGCATTGTATCACAATGCAATGTACCAAAAAGTGGCAGTAACTGCCTATAACAACACAGTATGGGAGGAAAACTTTTGACAATTTCGTGGGCATATTCCAACAGCAGAAATGCAACACGTAGAGTGACACCTTGGATGATTACGACAAACAAAGTATACACATACAATCTGCCTTCAGTTGAAAGAATATCCATTTTGACCCCAACACCAAATAAAATCAGCCTCAAAAGAGCATCAAGGATTGTGACAATGAAAAAAAAAAAAGATGAAAATCTGCGCCAAAGACATGGTGTTGACACCTGTCCATATGTTGAATAATAACTTGGGTTTGGAAAATTTGGTGAAATCCCTTTTGAGACCGAGGGGCTTCAGTTATTATTATCAGTCCAAAAATTGGCTTGTTAGGATGAAACTCTCCCGACCTGGCGACAGGGTTTTTTAAATTAAAAACTATATAAGTAATGCTTCGTGCAAAGCACTGATCTCGACAACCCATGTACGTGTCATATTTTGTACAAGCTTGCTTGCGAAATGGTCCTATCCATTAACCATAATTTCGTGCTTTGTTGAGAATCCAACCCATCAATTTTGTCGCTATTKGCTATTTGCTACTATTTGTTTTTTGGGTATTTATTTCTATGGAAACTTTTGCTTCGTATTTTCAAAGGTTGATGCAACAGCGGGTGGTTTCCTTTTGCGCAAATTGGATACACAGCCTACACTTGGCCTSATATGGTTGGATGGTTTAGGGTTCCGTGAGGGGTTCGGAGAACTCGTGCACTGAGCGTTATGCATGAATAGACTAAGATTAGAATCCCACTTGTTCATGTGGGATTACTGCMATCTCACTGTCGCGACATAGCTCGGTGATGGGCAATATAAAAAAATAGTGGTCTCCAAGAGAGAATTAATTTTCTCCAATATGATTGTTCTAAAGGTAACTACACCTAATTTCAACCACTTACTAAAATCAAACAGTCTAGATTCTTGCCTAAAATGTATTCAATCCACTATTCATGAGAGTTTACAGTTGATTGCTCTAAACCCTAGTTTCGTCACTTTGAAAATTTGTAGTTTATTTATACAGTGTCCAAAAAATGCATTCCAAGAGAATCTAGAATGCCTTTTTGACCACCAATAACACACTACAAAAAAAACTTCAATATAATAATGGAACCCACGCTAAATTGCTTATATTTGTGCGGTTCTAGGTGTACTTATTGCACTACCACTAAAGTATTTAAATCCGTAATTGCTACTTGATTGGAATTAAATTAAAAAAAAATTGGAATTTGAAGGAAGGAATAATTTGTCTTTTTTACTTTTTTTAGCAAATTGAAGTAGAGAAATTTGGCCTGAAATGAAGAGAGGTTCAATTCCAAAGGTGAGTGGAGACTTTGTTTTATCTTTTGATGAACTACCACAACTTCAACAACAAATTTGACTTTCTCTCTTTRAAATCTAAGACTTGCTTAAGACCCATAATGCTATTGGATGTAGATTGTTTATTACAACAATTCAACCATTTGGATTGGAGTTTTTTAATTTTATAACTAATTTATTAACAATTTAGTATTTAGAATTTTTTTATTCTTTCTACTTACTATTTTTTTTCCTATATGTTGTACAACTCCAAATGATCTGAAAATTTTCATGTATGTAGTTGACTTGCCCTGAATAATGAATTGAAAGAAGCGCAACCATTTTGGACATTTTTTCATAATGATTTGACCTTGTGAAGTGTAGCTGCCCAATTTTTACAGGGCCAAAAAAAGGATTTTTGCCACTTCAAATGCTAATATCTTGCAATCTACATTGTGGAAATTTCTGAAATTTTTTCCACATATTTTCAAACTAGAGTGCTACAAGATCCTATGGTTACATGTGTCAAAAAATGATATTTTCAAAAATTTGGTACTTGTACTAGAAATGGCAGTTTTAAAGCATTTTTGTTGAGAACATAGTCAAGGAACTGTAGGGGTTAATGATTTCTTGAAGCACCCAGCCAAGCAATCACAACACGTTTAGTTAGGCATGATTGACTATGGGCGAGTGGACCCACGTAAGCTTATGATGAGGTGCTTTGTTAAAGCAACAATGGCGCTGGATTGGTTTGAGAGGCCATGGTGTTGGCAAGGTTTATTTGCTAAGATGTTCGAGTTGAACTTCCGTTGGCCTCGCTTCTCTACGAGTTGCGTGCCAATTTATTTTCCAGCCTGCTTGAGGCATGGCACCGTAAAGTGGTTGCTTCTGCTACCTTTGGCGGCACCACTCTCATTCTCATGCCGATGTCCATTGTATTTGTAGGTTATGTGTCTTATGCACCCTAGGCCACTTCTGGCTGGGTGCTTGTATTTTCTTTTTCTTACAACAAAGGACTCCTTTATTTGTGTCAAAAAAATAAAATAAACCAACACATATTGATTCTTGCCTAAATTGTACAACTTCTATTCATAAGAACCTAAGGTAAATTTCAAATGCACCTATTTTCAACACTTTAAAAATTAATAGTTTATTCATATTTTTCTAAGAAAGATTGATGCTACAAAATACATAATCCCCTTTCAACTTCAATCAAGATCCAATGAAACATTTATGAGTTCAACCCCTAAATGGTTTTGAGTACGTTTTCACCAAAATTGCTCCAAACTGCCATTTCTAGTACAAGCACCAAAATTTTGATAAAGAAAAATTTGGATACATGTAACCGCAAGATATTGTAGTAAACTAGCTTGAAAAAATGCGGAAAAAATTTCAAAAATTTCCACCATATAGATTCCAAGATCCCATTTTTGGCCCTGCAAAAAACTTGGCATTTGCACTTCATAAGTTCACATTTTTATGAAAAAATGTCCCGAATAATGGTGCTTCTTTGGATTCATTCTTCAAAACAAGTTGGCTACATGTTTAAAATTTCTTGGATCTTTTGGAATTGTACAACATGTAGGAAAAAAAGAGTAAGTAGAAAAAAATACAAAATGATTTAAAATACCACATTGTTTAGAATTTATTTATGGAATTGATAAATGACATTTCCAAAGATTGAAATGTTATAATAACCTAAAGTTTTTATTTTTTTTCAAAAATATTAAAAATTGAGTTAAATAAAGGACTTCAAAGTTTATTTTAAAGCAAAGAATCCATAACTACCCGCAAACAAGAACTCCTCCTAACTTTTGACTCATCAATCAAAACGGAATGATTCAAAGCTTTCCACGTCTATATAGATCTAGAAAACTAGTTTTAGATTTTTATTTTAAAAGAAAGTGTTTTAAATAAAAATTTAGGAGCTACCCACAGAGCATTGAAATTCACATATCATACAAAAACTTTCAACCATGTAGTCAAAAGTCATGAAAATTGTATTGCCTTGAAGCTGTTCCTCACGCACATGTTTTGTGAAATTTCAAGGAAAAAAAATAAAAACTCCATTTGTATTGAGTTGCCTAAAATCGCTATGTTGCCAAAAAAATGCACTTCTAGCATTTAGAGGTTAATAACAAGATCCATGCTCAATTGCTTATACCATCCATTTTAGGTGATTTATTTTACCTCAATTGATATAAGATGCCATTAGGCAAGAAACCGGGCCCCCAAGAGGCCTTCCCTTTGCACCAACAGCTAAAATTCAGTCTGTGAATTTAAACAAAAGAATTTTGCAAAACATTGAGGAAAAATGAAAAAATTATCATTATTTAATTATATTTTTTGCAATTTGACGTGGCCGACATTCCACCATGTAGGATTGTGCTTTTCTAAAATTAAAAAATTGATTTTTCTTTTGAAAAATTAATTAATTAATTTTTTAAAATTTTTAAATTGTGGACAGCATTGTTCACTGTTGAATTCAGTTTTACAAAGGGAAGAGACCTTGTAGAGGCCCCATTTTTGGACCTAATGGAAGGAAATGTAATAAGGTAGGAGGTCCATAAAGCACCCATCTAAGCACTAAAGCTGAATTTTGGCAAGGTGAAACTGCTTGAAATAATTTTCAGTAAATTTTCCTTGAAAGAAAAGTGGAATTGGCATCTAGCCCAAGTCGTTTCATATTTTTTTGGAGCTTTGTGGAATTAGTTATGATTTTTTGAAGTTGCAGAAAAGTGCATTTCAATGGGCTCTAAAACCGACCACCTCCTCAAATGTAAACTGCTTGTACATTGAAGAGAGCAAACTCTACCTCCACAGCCTGATTGTTTTTTGTTTTTTTTTTTTAAACACATGGACACATTCCATTGCAGCCTGATTGGTTTTAGAACCTGCTCCATTTGAGGACCTCCTACCTTAGTTGTCTATGCAAGGCCTCCTTCCTTCCTTTGGGTCAAATAAAAGCCCATACCAGTGCATAAAATGTAATGCACTTTGTAGTTGACATTGGCTGCAAGCCAGATGGGTGAAAAGTACACAAAGATGCATGTCCCAATTGGGGCTCCAAACCACTGTGATGTACTTTATTTTGCAATGAAATCCCGTTTCATTTGTGTCAAATAAAATAAAATAAATAAAATAAACCACTGTGATGTCAGAATGTCTGCCGAGCAGTGATGCCACTTGAAGCTTTGCTCACCATGTCAAAAAAACAAATTAAAAACTTTGCTCAACATGCCGCCACCAGAAAGACTGACTGAAGAGCAAGTGGTCGATAAATGAATGAATGCTGCAGTACCTTACCAATACAACAAGCAGGGCCTTTTGAGCAAACTTTTTCCAGTTTCAACTGCATCCAAGCAATATGATGGGGACTTGTAACCTATCAAATAGACCCCAATCACGGACAAGGAGACTGACGAGGAGGGTCTTACGTAACTCAGTGCAAACCCACCGCACTAGGGCGGTGGTAATTGTGAAGATGAAAAAGCTGAAAAAATAACGCTTGGAATGTTGGCTCAAAATCTCAAGACCCTTGAAGTGACTTATGTGTTGGGTTGGTCAATTCCATTTGAAGAATCCAAAATTCTCTCTTAGAAACTTCACTGGTTTCACACCACTTTTATTTGCTCATTTTTAACACAAAWGAATATTTTATTTTTGTTATATTCCTTTTGTCTCAAAATAAATCTATGGTTTTTTTGTTTTTTTGTAAAAGATAGCTAGATTAATGCGTAAGGTGCTCCCATTTGGACAAGAAGGCATTGTTGTTGCAGCTTCTAGTCATCCCAAGCAGGTGACAAAGTTTTGAAGTTTGCGGCCTTAGAGGTCATGCTAAGAATTGGCACCAAAAATGTCAATTTTCTTCTATTTTGCAAACTACTCTAGTGCATTGAACTCCTAGAAGGGCATTGGCTCTTTGATTGATATCACAAAAAAAGCTTTTTTGAACATCTACATATAAAAGTTGAACAACATTTTCCTCTTATGGTAGTAATCCATGGTCCATGAAATTACTACTTGTTGCCCCACATGGGCAAGGACAAGTTGAAGTGTCTAGGAGAACTGCCGATTTGTATGTAGCGCCCAAGTGATACAATCAAGCACATCCAATGTTTCATTTTTGTTGATCATTAAAGTGTCAAGTTTAGTTTGAGACAACTAATTTTCCAAAACCTTGGCTTTATTTGGAGACAGGAGTGATAAAGTACCAACAAGACGGTATGCTCTTACTTGGTCTTACAAGTAGTGTCACCACAAGCTTAGGACTCAATTCAAGTCTAAGAGTTGGACAAAAAGAATTGCTATTGATCCCTTCAGTTTCCAACCTCTTGATATCTTATATAAAATATTTTTATAGAGTACATATTAACCCCTATAGGACCATTATCCCTTTGAGGGACGAATGGGATTTCGGGCAGGTATCTACATTCTCAATTTTGTCCTGATTTTTGAAACTTTTTTTGAAAATAGAAAAACTAATCAACTTTTTGGGAATATAGTTTTTTTTCAATCGGTGCCTAGGAACAAAAGTTATGCTTGAACAAGCTCTATACAGGGGATAGGGGGGAACCCAAAAAAGTTTTTAAAATTTTAATTTTAATTTTTTAAAATTTTTTTTGCCTAAATAGAAAGATTTGATTCATTCCATTTGGATTTGTTATGAGAAAGTTATGAAAAATCATGCTTTTGGGGCAATCTAAGCATCTTTTGGAAAAAATAAATTGTAGGATTCGTTTTTGAATGCAAAATTTTTAATTTTTAATAAAAAGAAGTTCCACATGGTTTATTTTTCTTGCTCGGACAATGTGACGATTGGGATTAGTGCATTTTATTTCCATCTTGAAGATATTAATAATTTAGATTTTCATCTATCTTATACCTACTTCTACTTAACAATTTTCTAAAGACTAAAATTTATGCTTTTTTTATATTTTTATATTTTTTCCTAGACTCTGAACTCAATTTTCCATCGTAAAGATTTAAAGCTCAAAACTCTGTAGTGCAAAAATTAAAGTTAAGAAGGTTCAAAGTCAAATAATCTAGTCTTGTAGTGTGCTGAAAAACTTGTTTTCTTCACTTTAAACACAAGTATCTTGCAATCTGCGAGATCAAAATTTCTGAAATTTTTACTACATATTCTCATACAAGTTAGGTGTGAGATCCTATGGTTAGATGTGAAAAAAAAGACAATTTTTAAATTTTTTTGCGAAAAATGGCCTTGGTCCTTTAGGGGTCAACCCCCAAATGCCCAACTGCATTTTTCGGCAACATAGTGATTTTTTGGCAACTAACTACAAATGGAGTCTCTATTTATTTTTCTTTGAAAACTTCACACAACATGAGCCCAAGGAGGAGTAGCTTCAAGGCCCAATAATTTTCGTAACTATTGACTACATGGAAAAAAAGTTATTACATGAATCAAATGTGATTTTTCATGTGCCGGTGGGCAGCTTGTCAACTCGGGCAACTCAAGAAACTTCTTTGAAAATCATTTCTCTTAAGGATAAAAAATTGAAATTGATTCTTTAGATTTACATATTTGGGAAGCTTTCAATCATTCCATTTTGATTAATGAAAGGAAGTTTATAAGGAGTATTAGTTTGTAGGTATGGTTTTGAGTTGTCAACACCATGTCTTCGGCGCAGATTTTCATCTTGGTTTTTTTTTTTTCATTGTCACAATCGATGCTCTTTTGAGGCTGATTTTATTTGGTGTTTGGGGTCAAAATGGATATTCTTTCAACTGAAGGCAGATTGTACGCATAAACTTTGTTTGTCGTAATCATCCAAGGTGTCACTCAACGTATTGCATTTCTACTGTTGGAATATGCCCACGAAATTGTCAAAAATTTTCCTCCCATACAGAACGTTACAGCACATCACTAACATTATCAATAATGTCTTTTGTGAATAGTGTAGTTGAAAAATGTGTAGTGAGCTTATTGGTCATGAGTTAAGAAGTTGACAAAAATAGAGTTCAAATTTTGCGTGTGGCCATTTACCTTGCCATATTAGGGAGAGTCACTGGACTGTAGTGGGTTTCTTTTAAATGGTGAATTGTCACAAGCCTGTACAGCATTGGCACAATTTTAGGAGGAAGGAGTTTGACAGGCTAGATTGGCCTAAATCAAATCTGTTAGATAGGCGTTGTCGTATAGTAAATACATATAGTGTTTAAAACGTGTGTATATTATTTGTTTGAGTAGATTCTTGATTTGGAGGAGAAACTTACCGCTGACGGTTCCGTTAACTTCAAGATGACGCTGGTTAGCAATGGAATTTTTTTAAGGTGAAAGCTTTTGACAAACTTCATCAGTTCGACGTATTCCTTTGAGTTTTAGAATTTGGGTTTGGATTTGGATTTGGATTTGAAGTTCGATTGCAAAATGTCAAACTGGAGGGTTTTTATGGAGTCACTGGATGTGGAGTGGTACTCTTCATCAACTTCAGTTTTTACCTCCACTGGATGAAGGTTGGAGTCTAGTATAACATTTAAGTTTTGATGATATATGTGTGTGTTAGTATGTAAAAGAGTAGGAGTTTAGAAGTAGTTTACTACGTAGTTGTTATTCCTTGGACCAATGGTTGTTTGGAAGCTCATGTGTGGTGGATAGGGACAAGTCCTACTTACCTGAGGGATCTTGAGGCTTGATAGGATGTTCTTGCTCCTCCCAAAGGGGGTTGTTGTGTGGAAAAGAAGAGAGTTGTTTTTTGGGGTTTTGTTTTGGAGAATGTGTGTAGAGAGCAAAAACTTTGATCAGTGAGAACTCTTGTTGTATGAAGAATTCGATAATGAAAATTTGAGGATTTTTTTCTTATGAAATTGCGTTTCTTTAGGCATCTCTTTTGCTTGATTTGAAGTTGTGAGGGAGGAGTTATAAGCATGTGAATGAAGGAGGGTTTGCTGTCACCCATTGAAGAGGAGCAGAGATTTGGGGATATCACCACAATTTTTGATTTTATCTTATTTCTTTGAAACTTTCAGGCATTAAAGAAGTTTTTCTTAGATTTCTATAGACACTAGACTTGAAGAATTTGAAGTTATAAGTTAAAAGTTATGAGTTCTTGAATGATAAGGAGTCTGCTGCCTTTCTAAAGAGAAAGCCGAGACTTTGCTTGTCTATAGTTTTTGAACAGTAGTTAAGAATGGTTTAAAATTTATGAAAGAGAGAATTTATGGGAATAGCTTCCTAAAAAATTATAGAACTTGGGAATAGGAAGAAATTTGAAGGAGATATAAGAGTTTGAGATAGGAGAGGTCTGCTGCCTTTCAATTGAGAAGGCCGAGACTTTTATTGTCCATAACTTTTGGACAGTATGTTGGATTGATTTGAGATTTGAAGGGGTATTAGATTATCTTATTAACTTTTCAAAATGCTATAGCACTTAGCATTTGACCTTGTTGAACATTTATGATACTAGTTCGAAGGCATCAGCTATTTACAAAAATTTCTTTTGAAATTAGTTGGGGTTTCTTCAAGTTATTGGGTGAAAGAAGACTCCAAGACTCAAGACTTTGAAGATGTGAAGACCTTTGGGGGATTTTTGTGTGTTGTGACTTGTGGTTCGACAGATTTATTTTTATTTGTTATTCCCAGCCTATTTTGAAGGCTAGTTGCAATTTTGATTTCAGCATTGTGAACCTGTTGCGAGCCGTGGATTATCTAGTAAGCGCTTCATTTTATATTTGTGGCGACGAAGTGGGGTTAATGACCCACATGGTCAATCTTTTATATTGTTCCTACTGGTGAAAGGGACCCCCTGGTCACCGTGGGTTTGAAGTTTAGGATTCCATCATCCGGACGGTCACTCGTGTTGGTTGTCCCGTTTTACCCGTCCTAGACCTTGTTTCTTATCACACACCCTTACCTTGTCCCTTTATAACCACCACAGGATAGGCCAACAGGGACGTGGTTTAAGTTTGAAGTCTAAATATAAGAAGATTGAAGATAGAAGACTAAAGATTCAACTGAACTCTTTAGCAAACTATTTCCAGTTGCAGCTAGATACTTTGCGTATTCCCAAAGCGCGCTCCTCTCTACCCAATAGCGTAAGTCAGCCACAAAAAAAGCACTGATTGAAGACAACAATGAGTTTATGGAGGGATATTCTTGTCCCAAAAGCAAATTACACGATTGTCAACAAACTTGTTGAAGAGAGTGATGCGGAGAAATTACTACCTATCAAGTAGTCATTTACCTTGTCATATTAGAGAGAGTCATGGTCAATGTCAGTGGGTTTCTTTTGAATGGTAAATTGTTAGAAGCCTGTACAACATTAGCACAATTTTAGGGGGGAGGAGTTTGACAGGCTAGATTGGCCTAAATCAAATATGTTAGATAGGCGTAAGTCAGCCACAAACAGGCACTGATTGAAGCCAATAATGAGTTTATGGAAGGATATACGTACTTGCTCCAAAAGCAAAGTACAAATTTGTCAACAAACTTATTGAAGAAAGTGATGCAGAGAAAAGACTATCTATCCAATATTAACCTTGAATGAGTTCAAGGACAAATGATTTTCTTTTGCGGCACCAATCTTTGAGGCATCTTATCTTCAACATGGCACCATTTGGTTGATTCACATAAAGTGAYTATTAAAAATAGCGCCACACCTACTTAGAAAGTGGCTTGCTAAATTTGAGGACAATTCACTATGGGACACGAGATATCATAACTTTTGATCAAGTGCCTCAAATTCGACTTTCAAACTATATGGACTATGGAGTCATTTCAAATCATCTAGAGCACTTAGAAGTTAATGGTATCTTCACTAAATTGTATAGTTGAAACAAGTGTAGCTAACTTGTTGGTCTCTTAGTAAAGAATCATTCCAACAAAAATCAATATGATGTGGATTGATGTGCTTTCATACTATCCAAAATAGTTCCATCATCAATCAATTTTCATCTACATTTAATTAGATCCATCTAAATCCGTCAAACTTCTATCAACTTTTATTCAAGCATCTGTACTACTTAGAGTAAAATCATCTAAAATTCATCCTTATTAGTAGTAGCGAGGGCTTTACAATCATATTCAAAACCTTGCACTATGTGCATTAGTTGACATAGTTGTTTTTTCATTTTATAGAGAGTATAATTTTAAGAATATTGAACACTTGTCTATTATATCTAAGCACTTCCAATTTTTTGTCCTTAAGAATCAAAACTTGATTTAAAATTCCACTTTTTCTTTCCCAAAATTGGGGAGAGATTAAAATTTGAGACTTTTATAGTCTACTTTTCTAATATACTTTGAAAACATTAATTTTTACCTATAACATGAAATTTAAAGTTGGAACCTATTGACTTGGTTCTAGATATGAAATTATATACAAATTTGATTTACAATATTATACATGTCTTTCACTATTGAGTAAACCTATATTTAAAAATTGTAGATTTCATTTTTTCTCTAATCTTAAGAAAATCAAAATAAATTCAAATTTACATTCAAAAACTCTGAAAATTTTATGATTTGCAAAAGTCATATGATCCTATTTTTGAAATAAAAATGAAATAACCTATCAAATGTGGAGGATTAAATTATTTTGAAACTATTTATTTAGATCAAATCTTCTTTTTCAAAATTTTAACACATTTTAGTTTGATTAATTCCTCACTGCCCATGGCCTTTGGGGACTTAAAAGCATAAATACTTTTGAAGTGCTATAAGTCTAAATGTTACTGAGGTATGAAAACTCAACTATACAATCTTGTGATGTGCTTGTTGTAGATGACATGGAACAAATTTGGAGTCATTTGGCCACATTGTTTGCAAGACTATAATGTTTTAGTGCAGAGAAAGGATGTTGAAATTTGCCTAGAAACACATTTGGAAGTGAAATTTGATTTCTAAACCTACTCAAATGAGAACAATTTAATTGTAAAGTGATTCAAAACCAACATACAAACACACACGGTGAAAGAAAATATCATTCAATTGGCTCATTATATTTGCAAATGGCTTGGAAATGTCATAAAATAGCAAAAAAATGTTGCAAAAAACACATCACCATGCTAAAACTCCTACGAAAATGCTTTTTAGTCATTCATAACTTCTCGGATTGATATAAAATTTTAATCACACAAACTAAGCTAGTGTGTGCATATTTTTCAATTTTATTATATTGGAAATGGACACTAAATAAATAAGAAATGTCGCCAAAGTTCACTAAAATCCAAAAATGTTTGGTTTTGGACTTCAAATTGCTCCAAATATTGAAAACAACTTGGATTGACATGAAATTTTTACCACAATAACCAATTTTACGTAGTAATAACACCAATTTTTTTAAAATGAAAACAAACATTGGATTAATGATGAAGATTGGTGCCTCCCTAAATTGCAGCCATTAGAATGCAGTTTGATGAACTCAAATTAAACCTATGAACTTCGAATGTCTTCCAAAAAACCAGTAAGGGAAAGGCACCCAATGGCGTCCATGTATCCAATGCCGTCCCTTTCTAGGTCATGCATTCATTTTGCAAGGTAAAGGTAGCGGGACTATAGACTGCCTATTATTTTAGGTCAAAAGAATAAGCCATGTACTCCCTACCTACATTTACAGTCTGAAATGATTATCTTCTCTAGAATCACACGGCATTGGATTCAAGGACGCCATTGGGTGCCTCTCCCTTACATCTTGAATTGGTTTGTAAATAATACCACTTAAACTAGACAAGAGAGGGCAAATTTCCAAAGAGGTTTTATTGAATTTGGACATTGGATTTAAAAAGTTACAACACTTGGAATTGCACTTCTAGACTATATGAGGACAATTTTTGGTCTCCCTTGGTGGTGAGGGGTTAATTTTGGTAATTTGTTGTTTCAAATTCAGATTGCTAGTAGTGTGCCCTTTACCATTGCCACAACCAAAATAGGAATAAAAGAATTTTATTCATTTTTTTAATCATATAAATTTCAAAATTCAATAACTTCCACATTATAGGTCCACACGACACAAATCAAAGCCCTGCACCCCTCCTTGCCAACGACTTTCCAAAGGTACTTAGGGCGCAATGTTGGATGCACGGTCTAGAAGCTCTCACTATAACAAAACAAAACAAACATCCTAACTTAAAGTATGGATCATTGACGTCTTTTTGTAGACATAATAGTAAAAAGTAGTCAATATTTGCCTACTATTCTAATTTCACTATTTGGTGAAAGCGTTGATGGTTTCTTCACTTTTTCTTTTTCTTGCAAATCCATTGAAGGCTTTCATTTCAAGCAATCATAAAATATAGATGGCAAATGCTAAAAAGGTAAAACTTGATCAATTTTTTAAATGAAAGTTCTTCAAAATTGATGTGAAATAGATGAGATAAGTACTTTTAAAATTTCAACTTTACATATATTTTTGGTCTTAATGCATAACATCTTTAATTTGCAAATATCAAAATTTTATTAAAAACCTTACTTGAAGGTTATTACTTAAAAGACTATACTACTAGGACTATACTTTAAACACCCCTTTCTCTTGTAGTAATTAATGTATTTAGGCTAATTGCCTAATTAGGCTTATAATTTTTTGTTGCAATAAGACAGGAAATTAGTGAGTTTTTCACACATATTTTCATCAACTCATTTTCCATTAAAGAAAAGATGCATAATAGGTGGTCGAAGCAAAAACACATAGCTTTCCATTGTTGTCAATAGTGGAAACAGTTGAGCCGTGTAGACTAGGAAAGTGACCAGAATAATAGTCACAGTCAAGTTCGTCATGCGGATCTTGGTGTAGGTCAATTTTCTTGTATACATAGTGCAAGTTTGTACTACTTTGTCCTAGGAGAGACTATAAACTTCCATCTGGATTCTAATGTGGTTCTTTGGACTCCTACATTGGTGCATAATGAACAAACGCTTTGTCATGTGTCTAACATTAGAAAAAAATCTGAGGCCTGTAGGAGGCCGTCGGAACTGTTTTTTTGGCAGGCCCAATGTGCTATTACAGGAAAAAAAAAAAAAAGATTAAGTTTATTTTTTATTTTTTAAATTTAATTTTAGAAATAATTTTTTTTGAAAAAAGGGTGTCGCTGATGTGTCGTTGAAACATGGCACAGTAGTGCCACATCAGATTCCATTTTTTTTTTAATTTAAAATTTAAAATTTATAAAAAAAATAAAAATCTGTAATTGCATCGGGTGGGTCCAGATGCGCAGCCTCCTGGAGGCCTGAAATTTTTTCTAATGACTACACTATGGTGTTCCTTGAAGTTACAAAACTATGACTTTGCAAGCCAATTTTTACCCTTTCAAACCCTATAACTTCCACTCTAAAGTTCTCCAATGCCAATCTTTTATAGTTTTCACTACATTAGAATGCATGAGGGCCAAACATTGGAGATTGGAATTGGGTTAGGATCCACAATGGGTGTACTAACCTTAACCCTTTAAACGATGATGAGAATGCAAAATGTCCTTTGAATGACATCACCTAAGACTGTAAAATAGAAAGAAATTTTTTTCATCCAATTTTTGGAATGGAAAGTTTCTTGAGTACATTTTCAAAGAATAGTACTGCGAATTCCCTCTTTATGCTATCATTGTCTTTTATAAAAAAAGAAGATATTTAATCCACAAATCACCCTTGTAGAGTATTTTGGACATTTCTTTCTATTTACCCTTGATGTAAATTTTCACCTTAAAAATGATATTTTGCATTTGAGTCCAACTAATAAAATGAAGCTCATAAAGTATAGTTTCTACTCCAAATAGAAGTTTATAAAATTTGATAAACTTCAATATTTTCTAGCAAGAAGAATTTTGGGCCTACAACCATGGTTTGTGGATTTAATTTTAAAATGATAAAGTAGTATCAATTTACATCTTGATGTTATTTATTATGTTATACTTATATAGTGAAAATTTTAGATTTTTTGTGCATTATTGGTATTTGATGTGAATTTTCTTCATTTCTTCCTTTAAAAAATTCACAATAATTTTAATTTTTTTCCAAAAAATCTGAAAATTTTAAGACTTGTAGAACACATATGATTCCATGCCTTTAAAATAGAGACAAAAAAGTTTTCACTCCTAACTAGTTGCAAAAAGAAGCAAACCAAGTGATGGAATTCAATAAGGCTTGAAGTCCATGGTCAAGGGCCCGTTCTTCCAAGGTTGATTTTTCACTGACCTAGCTCACACAAACCATATGGTACAAAAAACGGTAGGTAATGAAGGGTGCTCTAAAATTGACACTGCTCTATAATCAACCACTAATACAGAGGAAATTGTACATTTTGTTTTCTTCAATGAATCAACAGTGTACATTTTAGGAAGTGATTGCTTTTAGTGACCACAACATTTCAACTTCAAAAATTCATAACTAACTCCACGAAGGTCCAAAAATTATGAAATTACTTGAGTTAGATACCAATTCCCTTTTATTCCACAAATATTGACTAAAAAGTTAATTGTTTTTCCACAAATGGAACAGAATTTCACTGCAACAAACAGAGTACTGGAAATTATTTGTGAGGACATTTTTTATTTTTATTTTGTTCATTTTCATTTTCTTGAAACGCATGGAATTTGTAAGGAGTTTAACTTCCCCAAAATGCAAACTATCCTATCCACTCAAAAGATGCAGCCCTTGTCGCCATGACCCCCTCCCTTGAAAAAATTTCCTAGTTGTTTATTGAAAATTAAAAATAAATTGAAACCCTTTAAATGCCGATATTTTGGAGCAGGGGTCGAAATAAAAAATTGGGTGGGGTGGGGTGGTTTGGGTACTGCCAAATATGAGCATGTACCTCACTATGTACTATGCACCCAAAAGAGCCCTTTACATTACAAGAGACTCCATACCTACCTACAAACTAAAATTCCTCATAACTTTCATCTCATTAATATAAATGGAATGATTCAAAGCTTTCCACATATGTAAATCTAGAGAATCAATTTCAATTTTTTATACTTAAGAAAAGTAATTTTCAAAGAAGTTCTTTGAGTTGCATGGACTGCCCGCCAACCAATGAAAATCACATTTCATACAATAACTTTTTTTTCCATGTAGTCAATAGTTATGAAAAATTTTAGGCCTTAAAACTACTCCTCGGGCACATGTTGTGTGAATTTTCAAAGAAAAAAAAAAAAAAACATCCATTTGTAGTGAGCAACCTAAAAATTGCCAAGTTTACTAAAAATACAGTTTGGGCATTTAGGGGTTAATACTAAGACACTTTCAATAGTGTACAAAGAGTCATCAAAGTTTCATTGTTCAAAGACCATTCTTAGGAAATACACACAAAGAGGGGTGCTTTTGAAGAGTGGAATTATATGAAAGTTATCAAATAGGGGGCAGGAATCACATACTCCTTCAATCCCACTACAAGCTTCCTAATGAGACTGATTTCTAGTCTTTTCAAGAAGAATTTGGAAAGCTTTCAGTGGAATTGAGGAAGTACTATACAACTTTGGATTGAAATTCACTTTTTAAACTTCACTCTTAACTCAAAGCACAAACTTGCGTTTCAACCAAATCATTAATCATAGTTACTCAACACATTTGGGACTTGGGAGTCCAAATGAATAAATTTGAGCCAAGTGGGTATTTTAAATAATTTGGGGATTTTCATTTAGCTTCTTTCTCTAATTAATATGTGAGATTAATTCCTAAAGGACCAAGGCCTTTTTTTGCAAAAAGACACTCAAAATTGCTTTTTTTATAGCAAAGAGTAAAATAAATTTGAAAACTGTTTTTATGCACATCCAACCATAGTATCTTATAGCAAACTAATATGAAAATATTTAGTAAAAATTTCAGTAATTTTGACTACCAAATTGCAAGAGATCTGCGTTTAAAGTGGAAAAAACAAGTTTTTCAGCATATTGTGGGACTAAATTATTTGACTTTGAACCTCCTTAACTTTAGTTTTTTGCACTGTAGAGTTTTGAGCTTTAAATGTTCATAGAAGAAAATTGACTTGATAGTCTAGGAAAAAGTAAAGAAGATTAAAAAAAAGCATAAATTTTAGTCTTTAAAAAATTGTTAAGTAGAAGTAGGTAGAAGATAGATGAAAATCTAAATTATTAATGTCTTTAAGGTGTAATCAAAATGCACTAATCCCAATGGTGACATTATTCTAGCAAGAAAAAGAAACCATGTGGATTTTTTTTTATTAAAAATTGCAAAAATTGCATTTGGAAACAAATCCTACAACTTATTTTTTCAAAAAGATGCTTAGATTGTCTGAAAAAACAAGATTGTCCATAACTTTCTCATAATAAATCCAAATGGAATGAATCAAATCTTTCTAGGTAGGAAAAAATATAATCTATGTGGGAAAAAAATTCAAAAAAAATTCAATTTCAAAATTTTTAAATTGTTTTTAGCTACCCCCTCTCCTCTGTTTTGAGCTTATTTGGGCATATTTTTTTTTCTAGGGCTCCGATTAAAAAAAATTATATCTCCCACAAGTCTCATCAATTTATTTATATTCAAAAAAATGTTTCAAAAAATCAGGACCAACATTGAGACCGTAGGTACCTACCCAAAATCCCATTTGTCCCCCAAAGGGATAATGGTCCTTTAGGGGTTCAAAGGAAGGAAAAACAAATCTCAAAATAGGACATGGAGGGACTAATTAGTATGCACATGGGCCAATTGGAAAGTGCCAATTTACAACAAATCCACTTGTTGGTGAAAAATAAATACACTGAATTCTATTGAAAAATATTGTTTAAAGGAATTGCATGGAGTTCTATCTCTTATATGTACTCAAAACTTTATATATAGAAAATTTATTAACCCCTAAAAGACCAAGGCATGTTTTGGGCAGAGATTGTCAAAAACTGCCACTTTTTAGGGCAGCAAGAATAAAATGAAAAAAAAGTTTTTTTTCAAAATTCAACCGTACCAATTTTTAATAGACTTATTTGGAAACATGTGAATTTTTTTTTAGAAACTTTGGCCACATTGATTGAAAGATTGTAATGTCTGAAGTTAGGTAAAAAAGTTTTTTTCAACCTTGCCCGACTAGGCCTAGAAACTTTAACTCCTTCTAAAATGAGATTTTTTCATTGAACATGGTTATTTTTTTAGACAATTGCATCATGTATCATGTAAGCTACATACCCTCCAAATTTCAAAATCATAGGAAGAGTTTTGCACATGCTGCCCGAAGTTGCCCGCAAAGTTCAAGGTAGCATAACTTTTGATCCGAGCATCCAATTGGAACAAAAATTAGATTTCAAGAAGGAGGTATTTAGTTTCACAATGTGTACAAATTYCATGTACATCCAACCAAAAATGACTTCATAGGAACGTACCTCAAATGTCTTGTGTACGTTGAACGGACACTTGGTCCTCTAAGGGTTAATCAATCATATTTTCTTTAGAGTCTCAAAATATATGTACAATTTTTTTGATTGGAGACTGTCAATATTCATTAGAGATGGTTGGGCGTATATACATGGTTGAGCAAGCCTTTGATGTATCTATACTACAAAAGAATTCTGACATTCTCACCCAAAATGAATAGATATAAAGAAGTGATTCTAGAAGCATAAAAAAAATGACACCTAAAATGAAGAAATTTTTCATCCAAAAATGAGTTTCTATTTAACCAAAAAATACACTAATATCCAAGATGCTAGTAGCAATTCAATGGTTTTATCCATTCACAATGGAAGAAATGATTTGTTTCAATCCTCGAGATTAGTTTTCAACTTTAAGCCATATTCACTAAAACTTATCTTAGTTACATCTAATCTAGGTCATATATTTACCTTAATTACATTACATCAAGTGCCTTGACATCTTCAAAATGTTGAATAGTTTAAAATTTAAAAAACATAAAGAATGTATTACAAATTATTAATCTAAAATATAATTTAGAAATCTTTTCAAATAAGATTTGTATATCCTAATCCAAAATTCCGGCATATCCATACAATTAGATCTACCATTTCTCTAAGCAAAATCTATTGTAAATTTTGAAATAAAAAGTTCAAAATTTTGTCTAAATTTGATTATGAATTGAATAATAGTAAGAATTTTTTGTCATAGGATTTGAAGACAAAATTCTAATAATGACTATGATAGTTTTGAAGATTGTTGATTTGTTATCTTATATATTTTTTTAAGGGCCATTTGTTGAACGTAAATTTTTTTTTAAAGTGAAATACTCTTAAGTCTTTGAACTTAAGAATATTTGCATACAAATTATCCATTTGCCTTTGAGGGCGGTTCTTATCATTTATATTGTGATCTTCTTCTTTTGCATATTGTAAGGTATGTATGTATCCAAAATAACACCTTATAGTTGAGGCCCAATTATATCCTCTTTCAATGTAGATAAAATTGTGAGGGAGTTGAAAGGGGTGAAATTGAGTTGAATAGTCATCATTTTATAACTTCCATGAATACTTCATGCATTTTAGACACATAATTATGCAATAGTTCCTTCATTGTTCCACCATTTGAATTTTGAAGGAACATTCATGGATTACCATTGCACCATGTAGAGAGTTCAAAGAACCACAATAGAATCCCAAAGGACAACTATAGTCCTTAGGGATGCCGATAGAAAGCCGTATATTTTTGTTTTGAACACCTTTAATAAATGTGTTTTTTTTTAAATTAAAAAATGAATTGACCAACACACATGTGAAAAACTCTCAAATTTTCTATTCTATTGCAACAAATAATTGAGAAATCAAGTAGTCTAAGTATGTGTAGAGAAGTGTCCCAAGGATCTACAATAAGTCTACATACCTAACACACCTTGGTCCTTCACCTTGTAACTTTTGTCGATTTCGGCATTCCCCTGCAAATCTGGTCCTTCTCAATTTAGAAACTTTGACCACACTAATTGAAAGATTATAATGTTTGAAGTCAAAGTTACTACGGTAGTTGCAAGAAACACTTGTCATTTTTGGGTCAAAATGGCCTTGATACTAGAGTATTGTGACTTTTGGAATAAAATTTTCAAAAATGAAATAAAATATGGATAATTTGTAAAGCATTCAAAAAATCACATGTGTGAAAATTCAGACCTAGGAAAATTTATTTCCAAAAGTTATGCACACTCAAAGAGTGATGGAAAATACTAAGAAAATGAACACTTTGATGTTTGATTTTTTGAAAATAGTAAAAAATTCCAAAAATTCTCCCCCCAAAAGCCATTTTTCCTCACTTGCACATGTTTCTTCTCAACCATTTTTGTCTTTGGGAAAAACAAATTGAGTTATTTGCACTTGTGTAAAGGTAGTGCACTTTGAGCACATGTGGAGGGTGGACAGATTACTATTTTTAGAAAATCTCTTCCTGGGCCTATGCAACTTCAGTAGAAGTCCTTGCATCTCAATTTTGAGCTTCAAATTTGAATTTTTAGGTAGAAAATAGTACTAAAAACCTTCAAAATGGCTAAGGTAGACACCTAATCTAGGGCAGGTTAAAAATAGTAAACTAATTTTGAAAATTTTGAAAAAATTAGTCAATGTCTAAAACTATCTCATGTACCTTTATTCCAAATTTCACTCTAAAAGATCAAACTATGCAAACGTTATGAGCAAAAAACCACATGTCCAAGGGCAAGGGGACAAAAAATAGGACAAGTGTTTCCTACAATCATCCACTACTTACGCCTTATTCCCACCTTTGCACCTTGTGCATGCCACAACCGGTCCTTCTCATTTGTACCCAATTCCACTTGACCTACATGGTGACCATGTTGAACAAAATGTGAACAAGTCAAGTCCACATATGCATGTCTAACAATCAATATGTTGTCAACAACTAAAGATAGGAGAGGTCTTATGAAGACATTTGTGTTAGATGAAGAGATGTGCTCATTTGGAGTGGTGAAAACCGTGATTAAAATAAGTTAGAACCATCTAAGATAAAATCTCCCTAATTATGTCATATAGGAGACCCTCAGAAGCATGGCCAATCCACCAATATGGTGGATGTCTTTGACTTTGCATGYGGTGCAATAAGGCTATGAAGTAATAAAACCCCAAGTGAATGCTATTGAGCCCTTTTTGAAGTCATTCCAAAGATTCACCTAAATTTAACATCCTCTTCTCACTACGTCCATTACCAATATATATATCTTTATAGCAAATATTTACAAACAATCCAAGGATGCACCTATACACACTCAGGTGCATGGAAATCAAATTAGCTTGATCTTGCCCTTGTAATGATGCAACAGCCTCAAACCTGAGCACCCCTACGCCTTAAATTTGGCCTTTTTAAATTGAAAGATTGCCTTGTTTGACTACTATGATCTTTTCATAAGTACAGTCAAATCATTTGTCCATTTTTCTTGCAATTCTAGGCCTATATCCACTACCGATCGATGTGGTCAATTATTGTGAATTGTTTTGGGTGACACTTTGATTGAAATGAGTTAAGAAGGGTCTAGATTTTGTTAAACATGTGCTAGGCGCTCAAGGAAAAAAAAGTGTCTAATGGATGGCAAAGAATCTGTCTATGAAAGACACAAGTGCAAACGCTCATCTTTAGAATGTTGTGCCCGGAGGGGAGGTCAAGCTTGCGAGTGAGTTTGACMTTCACAAAATATTCTTGATTGTTTTGTCCACCCAAATGATTCACCTGGTACCCAGAAGGATGATTTCCACGATGACTAGCGGGGACATTCCACGCAGGGTAAAATGGATGATTACAGGGCCGTCGTCCGTCCATCCATCGTCTGTGTCAAAATAGGACCCCCAATCATTTCCTGTAGTGAAGGTGGGGAAATTGGACCCCAAAAAAATCAGAAACATGATTCTAATGAAACCGACTTTGTGGACATGAGATTCACAGCACCATGTGAGCGTAACTTTCAGTACTGGCAGGCATTTTCTGTTAATTGGGACACGTGCCTTGCAAAGGTACTATCAAGGCAAAAAATGGATTTTATGCGCCTTGTGGGAACGAGGCAATTCTCCAAAACCAGGCAGGAAATGTGTGAACTGGGATGAAAATCATGAGAAATCATTCSTTTGTGAACTACAATGAATAGAGAAATTAGGTTGCCCCTCACTGATTTCTTGACATTCCACTCTATATAAATATTTATTGTCAGTGTACAAGAATGCACTACTTGTGAATTACCTATTGGTGTAGTTGGAACTCATGAACCTCCATATGTACCAATGGAAGTATTCGTAGAAATATTTGTTGATGGCTACTAGAGTAACTGTTTTGGGAGTAAGGCAACCTAATTGTAAAGGCAACCTAATTTTAGTATTTAACCCTGAAAGGATGAACTAGTGACCATGGAAATCGTCTAATTTGATAACGTGGGAATCACTAGTTTAAAAAATCCAAGAGTATTGATTGGAAGTCAAAGTACTATAGAAGATCTTTCCTTTCCACCCCTAATTCTATAGATGAATAATTGCACTTTTGTGCTATATAGTTTGATTCTCTGGTCTTTAACGGACACAAAACATCCCATGTGTCGTTCAAGAGTTAATATCAGTAAATAAGTTTGTATTGAATCATGTAAAGATGTATTATATAAGTTCATACTAAATACACATAAAAGTGAAATTAGGTTGCCCTGCATTAGTTTCTTGACATTTGACACTATATAAATATTTTCATTCATTATTCCAAGAATGCACTACTTTTGAATTCAAAATAATTGCTATAATTGGGACTCATGAACCTCCATGTGTACAAATGAAAAGATCTTTAGAAAAATTGTTGACTTTGATGGCTTGTAAAGTAACTTTCTTGATGTAAGGCAACTTAATTTCTTGACATTTGACTAATTAGGTAATTACACCTAAAATTGCACAAATAAGCAACTTTAGCATGGTCTTATTGGTAGCCCAGAGGGGATTTTAGATTCTCTTAGAATGTTTCTTATGGACACCACATATGAAATTATGAATAAACTAAAAATTTCCAAAGTGTTGAAAATAAGTGTTTTTAAAACCAATCATAGATTCTCATGAATAGTGAGAACACAATTTAGTTTGGAATTTATAGTGATTGATGTTAGAAAGTAGTCAAAATTAGGTGTGATTACCTTATAAATATTTATGGTTATTGGACAAGAAATGCACCACTTTTAAATTAAAAATTGTTTCAATTGGGAAGGAATGYGTGCTCATGTCTTATACCTATTGATGTAGAATTCACAACGATTTAAAAAAAAATAAGCTTCGGAAGGATCATTTCACCATCTTGTGTCACACATGGGGAATGCAAGTTCAACAAGAGTTGAAATATGGCAATTGCTGGGGAATTTTTCCAACATGTGAAATGATTTCACATGTATGATTCAAGTGCCAGATATTGAAGTGAAATTGAAAGAATCCTCATCAAGAATTTCATGAAGAATTCGTTCTTTTCAATCATTCAAGCCTAAAGTTTTTTTTTTTTTTTTTTTTTTTTTTTTTTTTTTTTTTTTTTTTTTTTTTTTTTTTTTTTTCAGATTCTAGAAACTGAGCAACGACAGAAAGGGTGAAAAAAAGAAATTGCACCTGAAATTGCCGCCTCTCCAAAATTGCAAAACTTTGTTTATTTGGAGCTAGTGATACTAGACCTAAACACTAATTAACCACTCACATTTACATCCTCACCACATCCAACACTTCAAGGAAAATTAGAATATTCAATGCATTGTAGCCAAAATGTGGTCCACATAGACTGAGAAAATGACACCCACAAAGGTTGGTAACTAGTTTAATTGGTCATGCAAGTACTCAAAGGAGGAACTCCTAAAACTGTCAAAACAAGCAATATTTGACATATTTGGATGCACCTTTCTTTTAGTAAATAAATATATATTAGTAGTATTAGCAATTAAAAATCATGAATTTTCAAGAAAAAATATACAATTTTGGGATAAGATATGTAATTCTATGAATATTCAAAGCAGAACTCCCTAAGGTCCTAAAATTGAAATTTAGCAATTCACCAATAGCAATGAAATATTGGAATGGTATAATGAGACTTTGAGGGATTTGATTTAATGGAAGTCTATTTGGCAATAGAGAGTACATGAACAATCTTGGGTGTTTTCACCTTAGTGAATCATTTCTTTGATATGTGCAAATCATGTTTTTCACTAGTGTTGATTGTAGAACATGGGAGGTAGGATGAAACACACTAAGATAGAATGAGTCGTGAGTGCTTCTTAGGCTCAAATTTAGGATTGAAGCATCGGTAGCAAAAGAAGTAATGACAAGCTGAACCCAAATTTAGAGATGTTTAAGATACTATTTTAAATGATAAAAAGAATGATTTCCTTGATGAGGAATTAATTACTTTTGAAAACTTCAATTATTATTTCAAAATCCAATTCTTTTCAATTCGAATCTACAACACAATTTCTGCAATTGGAAGTATGCGGAGATATAAAGATTGGATCCCAAGCAAAACATAAATTTAACCCCTAAAAAACCGTTGTCCCTATGGGGGATAAAATGGATTTTGGGCAGGTTCCTATGAGCTCAATTTTTGGAGAAACTTTTAGAAACTCTGTCATGACATAGATAAACTTATTAGCTTTTTGGAAATATAATTTTTATTTCAATTGGTGCCCGGGAGCAAAAGTCATGCCACAATAACCTCAAAATGGGGGAGAGCGGGCAGCAAAAAAACCACAAAAAAATGAAAAAAAAAATTTAATATTTTTTTCCTCATAGATTATTTTTTTGTCTAAATGTGAAGCTTTGATTCATTCCATTTGGATTAGTGATGTGAAAGTTATGGAGCTTCTTATTTTGCGGGCAATTCGAGCATCTTCATTGAAAAAAACTTTTTCTTCCACTTTGAATGCTAATATATCTTTCAATATGTACGGTCAAACATCACAAAATTTTTACAACATGCTCTGAGACAAGTGTAGTACAAGATCCTACGGTAAGATTCTTAAAAGATTTTTGTTTTTTGTTTCTTTTAGGAACTACAACAATTTTGGCAATTTTGAGTGATTTTTGACAGAAAAATGGCCTTGGGACTTTAGGGGTTAATCAATAGTGTTGGCCAAAGTGATTTACTAAAAAAATATCTCAAAAAGTTGAACTCCTCATAATTGCAAATCAGCATGTCATTTTATGAACCTCCTACCTTACCTTAGTGACTTCTTGAACTTTGTTGGGCCAGGTTGAACTACCCCTTTCTCAGCCCGTCATGAAAACGCTGAAATTTTTTATTTTCTACTCATGGTAAAATTTTCAAATTTTGAATTCATTTTCGCAATCAKAGGCCCTWAATTATCTARGAAGGGTATGCAACAAGAAGRRTATGCAATAAGAAGGTATGCAAGGTAAATTATTCAAGCACAAAATAGGGGACTTTTTTTCACTTGCACCCCTGGCATGACTTGGAGTGGCGGAGCAAGGGGGCCAGTTCACCCCACCCCCTTGCTGGTGTCATAACTTATAGTAACATTCACTGGGAGGAATGTTTTTTTACTAAATTTTTTTTGTCCATTTTGTGAATAATTGTGAGAATTTACATTTATATTCCCAACACAGATACGCCCAGTTTGTTGTAAGTAATTCCAAAGAAGCCCAACAAGAGACACACATGAGAGAAATCTGACACAACTAAGCTAAGTTACAAAGGGCCATGATACGCTATGATAGTGCAGAAGGCCGCGTAGTCGTACCCCTGCGTTGAATTTGAGCATGCTCAAACATTGTACAGAAATATCCCTTATCCTTTGCAGAACCTGGACTGGCAAAAGGCAGTAACGTAAAATCTGGGGCGGGGGCACCAGAATAGGCCACGCTGTACTGTACAACTGGAAATTGGAATTGTGGAGAACAGTTGACTTTGGAGACACACCCACAACACAAGGCACTTGGAATAAATAATGGCTTACCATCAGTTTTTCTTTTTTTCTTTTTTTTTTCTTTTCTTTTTAACACTTGGACAATTCTCATTAATAACCATCAATTTCTGCTGGTCATGAGACTCTGAGTACAGAAATGATTTTAGGGTTCTCCCCTCTAACTCTGTTGTTCTCAACCCACAAATGCTGAAGGCCATTTTTGAGCTTCTTGGAATTTGCTCCAAGGTTGTTTGCTCTCTAAGCGACCTATATAAGTAGAGTAAACTACCTTAGAGAAAATTCCAAGAAGATCAATAAAGGCCTTGTGACCTTTTTAGTAAATTTTTGAAGGAAGAAAAAATAGAGTTAGCATTGAATTCAAGTTGTTTCATATGTTTTGGATCTTTGTGGAATTAGTTACAAATTTTTGAAGTTGAAATGTGGCTAGGGGTGACTCAAAGCAAACTCCCCTTGAAAGTACACTAATGGAACATCAAAGAAAGAAAAATGCACCTTTGTGTTATTGATCACTTTTAGAGTAGGGGTCGCTTTTAGAGCATCCTACCTTATATCCCCTTAGGCAATCCTGCATTGAAATAATCAAAATAGTCAATGTACTAATCAATGGTTTCTTGATTGGGTGGGCTTATTGTATTTGTAGTTGCACAAACATCATATGAATTTTTTGATTTGCACAATGGAGATTGTTTGATCCAAAGGTTGGACTAGGCTTGAAGCCTAGTGACATTGCCCATACAAAGAGAGTAGCATTGAATAATGCATGAGCTAATAAACTCCCCCTTTTTAACCCCTAAAGGACCATTTGTCCCTTTGGGGGACAAGGTAGATTTTGCCATTTTGGGCATATACCTACAGTCTCAATTTTTGTCTTGATTTTTTGAACTATTTTTGATGATAGAAAAACTGATTAGCTTCATGCATATATAATTTTTTCCTCAATCGGTGCCTAGGAAAAAAAGTTATGCCCAAAACAACTCAATATAAGGAGGGTGTGTGTGTGTGGAAGAGAGGGGGCAACAAAACAACGTTTCAAAAATTTGAATTTTTTTTTCTCATAGTTTACATTTTTGTCTACATGGAAAGCATTGATTCATTCCATTTGGATTTGTTATGAGAAAGTTATGGACAATCTTGTTTTTTTGGGCAATTGGAGCATCCTTTTTAAAAAATAACTTATAGGATTCATTTCTGAATGCAAATTTTACAATTTTAAGTAAAAAAAAATTCCACATGGTTTAGTTTGAATGCTAGAAAAATTTCATGCAAGATTCTCTATGTTGCCATACCAAGAACAAATTGCCCCTTAAGGGTTAATAATAAACCACTCCTGGATAGATTCACTAAAAGAAATGAGTGGTTGCAATTCCAATTTTTAAATGAGATTTGAATCGTTTCTTAGAAAAAATATTCTACTATTTTTGGAAAATTTTATCCTCTTTTTGAACCATTTAGAATTTTGACAGTGAAGGACAATTTGTCTAGAAAGAACAAACATGTTTTGAGTAATACCTTGGATTTTGACGATAAATAGTTCAAAGGGGACCCCTATGAGGAAACTCTAGAATGACTAAGAGTTACTGTGTCTTGATTGAAGACATAGTCAACCTACATGGACTAGTACACAATGGTGGGCTACTAATCTTSAAAGTTTGTCATAACTCTCACTTAGTGAAACACTAAAACTCATAAGAGATTGCAGTAAGTTGAAGTGTGAGACGAGTGTCAATACGGAGAACAATGACAAGAAAGAATTGCAGTAAAATGCTAGAGAATCTAAATTACATAGAAAAAATTTTACTTGAAAAAATGATATAGGAAAAATCCATATCCAAGGCCACCTATAAAGTGCAAAGGGARCATTAAATTTGAATTTTGCATGTGTTTTCATCCTGTGACCTTCATGTACTTTTTCATACTCTTGCAAGGTTTCAGTTTGTAACGGTGCAAGTGATCCATTAGGACAGGGTAGGATTCTCTCCATTGAATCATCAACAATAATATAACCATTTCTTTGAGGTAAGAAGAACAATGGCAAGATGTAATCCAAAGTCTATTGACAAGAATCTTTCAAAATTCAAACTCTACATTTTTAATTTTTAATTCAAAGTGTTCATTTGTATAAGGCTTCAAATGTTTAAGGTTGTAAATTTTTATAAGGAAAATTTAAGAAATTCATTAAAATTACAAATGCACATACATTTAGGATTTGAAAGCTCTAAGACCAAACACAAAAACAAGGGTTGATGTACTTTTAGAGTAAACTTTATTTTGTCCAATCCAATCTTCACTTTCTAAATGAGTCCCATCTCAATTTTGCCCTTAATCCTTAAAGGACGAACTGGCATTGTGTGAATAGTAGGTTTAAATAAATCCAAAAGAACTCATTGGGAGTCAAACTATTAACCCCTAAAGGTCTTTGACTATGCTTTCACCAAAAACGCTCCAAAACTGCCATTTCTAGTGCAAGTACCAAATTTTAGAAAAAAAAACATTTTTGGACAAATGTAACCATAGGATCTTGTATCAAAATACTTTGGGAAGATGTGGAAAAAAATTCAGATTTTTTCACCATGTGGATTGCAAGATATMTGCGTTTAAAGTGACAAAAATCCTTTTTTGAGCCCTGCGAAAATCCGGGCAGCTGCACTTCAAAAGGCCACGTTTGTATGAAAAAATGTCCAAAATGGTTGTTACTCTTTGGATTCATTCTTTAGGTCAAGTTGGCAACACTCCTCAAAATTTTCAATTTATTTGGAATTATACAACATGTAGAAAAAAAATAGTAAGCAGAAAGAAGTAGAGAGAATGAATCAAAATACTAAATTGTTAACAATTTATTTATGAAATTGAAAATTGCCAATCCCAATGATTGAAATGTTGTAATAAACAATCCACACCCAATATTTTGATTTTTTTTCAAAATTATTGAAAAATGAGTTAAACAAAGGACTTCAAAGTTTATTTTAGCATAAAGATTCCATCATTGCCCGCAAACAAAAACTCTTCAGAACTTTTGACTCGTTGATCAAAATGGAGTAATTCAAAGCTTCTCATGTACACGTAGTTTTATATAATCATTTTCAAATTTTTATTTCTGAAAAAAGTCATTTTTTCAAACCTCCGCGGATTGCCCAGAGATCAAAGAAAAGCACATATATTGCAATAACTTTTTAACCATGTAGTCAAAAGTCATGAAAATTGTTGGGCCTTAAAGCTACTCCTYGGACACATGTTGWDTGAAAATTTCAAAGAAAAAAACTATAAACTCCATTTGTAGTGAGCTGCCCAAAATCGCTATGTTGCCAAAAAACGCAGTTTGGTCCTTTAGAGGTTAACAAGACCTCTCCTTTTCATGCAAAATTTTGAGGTTGAATAGTTAAAGCATTGCCATCCATTCCCCTCAAATAGCGCTACCATTCCCTTCAAACACGGCTAGGGAAACTAAAGTGAACAAGCCTTGTACTTCCCGGGTTGCTTTTGTCCCCCACTCATCCCCGCCATTAAGAACATGCCAAACCAAGTCAATCACACTCATTTATGACTTGGGAGAATCAAGAGCCAACCAATGTGCCAATTGATTAAAATAATGTCAGAAATGAGGTGTTGCCGCCTACAAACCAACAACAGAGACAAAACCAAGTGAGGCTCGAAGCATGGCGGGGACGCTCTCCTAGTCTTTGGAGAGAGAATTTTGGAATGACTAGTGGGAGATTGCAAAAAAGGGTGGTACTATTTCCCGTCACAATTGTAGTAACCTTGTTAATTTGAGGTATAATTTTTGAAGCACAGGTCCAATGAACATGAAATTTTTATTGAACATGTCTAACTTTATGGTTATGAGATCCCTTATTTTTTAGAGATTAAAAAATATCAATTTATATTTAAAAACTAATTTTGTTAGTTTATCACACTTTGAGGTTTTGGGGTTTTCACTACGTTACTAGGCCCCAAATTTAATGATATGGAGTTGAAACTTTCATGGTCTATTTGAATAGTAGGAAATCATGTACCTACCAAAGGAAATTTGAAAATATGCTATTTTATGTCCTCCACATGAGTACAGACAACACTCTGATTGCATGCCATTTTTGAACACTGAAGATGGTTCTTAGATCATTTATTTGGTGAAATCTCATCACCATCAACTCTTATCAAATTGCCAATTTTTATTTTACAAAAAAATGTATTTTCCTATTTTTTGTAAATTAAAATGTGAAATTACAGTGACAACAACTAGTTTCATGAAATTTTGCACTTTTCTAGTTTTCCTACTCATGAGAATTTTTCTATGGTTTTCCTTCCTAGGGTACTTTCTTTGTAAAGGTTCATAAATGGAACATATTTTTCATTATTTTTAAAAATTGTTTTTCTAATTTTAAAATACTTCCGAAGAAAAAAATGAGTAATGTAAAAAACGCTATGCAAATTGCACGCCCTTTCTTGCAATGACCCCAGTCTCCATTTGTTCCTAGTTGGGTCAGCAATGGACCATTTTTTCTCGGCTAGCTACACCCAAAGCCTGGGCTCGGAAGTTTCTCCGTAAATGAACGACACTGATATTACACTTCTAAGAGCATCTCCACAGCTGACGCATAATTGAGTGTTTGGCATGCTTTTTTCATGAGGCCAGCCCATATGGAGGATAACTGTCCCACTGCAAAATGGTGAATGAACACGGTCAAGAGGAATAAGCACGCCAACCAAAAATGTCATGTTGAATTTATTTTTATTTTGAATTTATTTATCAATGAAGTAAATTTTAATTATTTGAGAACTTCTTCTCAATTCTTGAAATGCGTTCTCAAAATGTTTGAGTTTTCCAATGTGGGAAAGCTCACTATATCCACATGGGTTGCAAGGTGCAACCACCCCATGTGGATATAGTAAGTTTTTCCACATTGGAAAACTCAAATATTCAAATATCTCACATGGGTTGAGGTACCCATGACCACTTCATGTGGATATAGGAAGGTTTGAATCTTTTAGTGAGAATGAAGCTCTATATCAGTCCTCTTGGTTTGGCACACCTTCTACCAACCTAAGAGGATATATAGTACTTCATTTTCATTTGGAAGTTCAAATTGAGAAGAAAATACTTTTCGCATCCTCTTCTTTTACACAAGTAAAACAGACATTTTTGAAATTGTTTTGGAGCATGTCAATAAAAAAATTAAAATTGAAATTCTTTTAAGGGTCAGTTTATGGATTGACTGTCTTTTGCACCTTGAAATTGAGGTGAAAAGGACAGTCAACTCATATATTGATTACTGAGCCACTGGCAAGACCTAGTATTTGGCTGCCTGAGAGCATTTCCATGTCTGGACTTTGGCAACACATACGTCTAGGATTACTTGAAGTGGCTTTGAATTTGTCCAGGCCCGGTGTTGTGATTGTTCCCAATGTTCCCCTCTCCAACACGGGCTAGGAACACAGGGAATCAGATTTGCCCAAATTCAGAGGTGCCAGCTCATGTTCAAGGACAAAGCAAAAGACTTTTCTATTCACAAGTGCCTCAAAACTTGAAATAAAAGACAAAAAATAATTATACTGCGGCACAAAGAAGAGTCCCCATTTGGGAGTGTCTTCATCACATTTGTCCGGACCCGGCCACTTTTTGGGCATCGTGGAGTGTGCCGTGTGGCAATTGAAATGGCCGGGCCCCGGCCATTGACGGAGTTTGTGCCATATCTTGTGTTGCTATGGAGATGCTCTAAACCTTAAATTTGGCCATGGCCAACTATATTTTGGCCTTGGCCGGGCCTGCCGTGGGCAACAATGTGCAACCGGCCCGGCCAAATACCTAGCTGTGGGGAAGCTTTAATCCTATATAAAAGGATTCTCTATCATTCACCAACCTAGAGATGGTCGTGGCATCATTTATGGTTTAACCCCTAAAGTACGAAGGCCATTTTTTTTGTCAAAAACCACTGGAAACTGTCATTTTTGTTGCATTCATCCAAGAAAACAAAAAAATAATTTTTCCTAAAATCTAACCATAGGGTCTTGTACTTCACTTGTCTTAGATCATGCGGGAAAAATTTCATGAAGTTTGACCTTATAGATTGGAAGATATTAGCATTCAAAGTTGAAAAAGAAAGCATTTTTGAACACTAGCTTGCAATTTCAAATGACTTTGATTGTCATTTGTCAAAATATATTGTACTACAGACTTTGAATTTAAAATTTTTTATGTTGAAGAATTGAGTTGAAAGTCCAGAATTTTTTTTAAATGCACTTGATTTTCAATCTTTAAAAAATTGTTAAGTAGAAGTAGGTCCAAGATTGAAAGAAAAACAAAATGGTTAATAGTTCTAAGATGGGATTGAAACACAATAACTCCAATGGTGAGATTGTTCTAGAAAGTAAACTTCACCTTGTCCAACAATTTTTTTTGAAAAATTGTGAAAATTGCATTCATAAATGAATCCTATAAGTTTTTTTTTCAAGAAGATGCTTAGAGCGCCCGAAAAACAAGATTGTCCATAACTTTCTCATTACTAGTCCAAATAGAATGAATCAAAGCTTCACATGTAGACAAAAATATATAATTTCAGAAAAAGAAATTTAAAAATTCAATTTTCAATTTTCGCAAATTTTTTTTTGCTGCCCGCCGAGTTTAATTCTAGGGGGTTCGTGGTATAACTTTTGTTCCTGGGCACCAATTGAAATAAAAATTATATTCCCACAAAGTTAATCAATTTTTCTTTCTTTTGAAAAAGTTTCAAAAGGTTTCATCAAAAATCAAGGTCACAAGAACCTGCCCAAAATCCCAAATTGTCCCCCGAGGGAACAATGGGACTTTAGGGGTTAATAACTTACACATATTACCCAAGGAATAAAATTAGGATGCGGAATGTTTAGGGTTTAATTACAATATGAATTGAGGAAGGTGTTGGGTTTTTTTTATGAAACAACTGAAGGGTGGCTGGTAGGTTTGTATTTTTCCTCTTGCAATGAAATTGTCTTTCATTTGTGTCAAAAATAAATAAATAAATAAATAAAACTGTGTTTTTTTCCCTGTGTTTTTTTTACAAATGAAACGGCATTTCATTGCCAAAAACAAAGTACAAAACAGCAGCCACAGGTGGCCTGGCGCGGCAGGACCGGACGGACAAAGGACACGACAAGTCTGCTTCGTTGTTTGGCTGCCAGGCCACCTATGTCTGGCAGTTCTGTACTGTAATGACTTTGCAATGAAACTCCGTTTCATTTGTTTTAAAATACAAAAATAAAATAAAAATAAAATAAAAAATAAAATAAAAAAGAAACTGAAACGAAATTTCCTAGCAAAGATGAGGAAGGCGCTTGGAAGGAGGTATGACTGAGAACAGTATCTAGTAAGCAGTGAACTACTATTCGATCAGATGTAAGTTCCGTGAAAGTCAAGTTATGTCTGTCCCCTTTGCAGATGAGGATCCCAAATTGAGTGAAATGCCTTAACTTCAGCTTACGGTAACAGCATGCAGTCAGTCAGCGCCTGAAGCTTATTACTGATGTTCTGCAATGTGCAGCTGGTCAGTGTGCATGCCGGCCAAGCCGCACTTGAATATATTGGAGGTAACGTAGATAAAGTTAAACTTTCGTAAATAATTCGATCACTGCAGCTAGCTACTGTAGTGCGCCCACCAATGGAAGCGCATGCGTAGCAATGCATGCACAGTCTAACTACAGACCACAGAAGACGACGTAACTTATTACAAATGTAATAACTTGGATCGATCGATCAGTACGTAACTCCTGTACATATATATATACACCATCTTTGTTCCTGCAGTTCTGCTTGCAGCTGCAGAGCRAGCGAGCGCGTCAGTGACTGCATGCCTAGCTAGCTCCACAAGCTGATGCGCGCATGACGACGGATTTACAGGCTAGGGGTCTCATATGCAGTTCGCGCTGTTAAAATTCCCGGTGAGTCTCACTTTTCCCAGTGTATATACATTCCCGGAGAGTCTCACCGGGAATTTTAACACTGGCAACTGCATATGAGACCCCTGTGACTCCATCGATTGATCGTCGTCGTTCTTACTTCGCTTCGCTTTCCTGTTCAATCGTGGGTCAAGTGCGCGCAGGCCCTCCGGCCAGTCCAGCCACGARGGGCATGGCCAGCCGGCAGGCAGCTAGAGCGAGCGAGCTGAGGGCGTCAGTTCTGAACGTGCAAATGAATCCCCAGCAGCCCAGCTAGCTAGCTATAACTTAGCTCGGTCGATACATGGGGGCGCATGCACTGGCATGGCGCAGGGACTTTCAGAAACGGCAAATTGCGCGCATGAAGACTCACTCACTCAGAGCATCTCCACAGGAACTCAACCCAACAAGTGGCGCAATCCAAGGGAGTGGTATGGCCCTGCCCGGCTAGGGTTATTGCCCCCATGGCTAACATGGCTACACAAAAATTATGGTTGGCTATGGCCATAAATGGCGAGTGCACGGTCAAGTGAAGTATCTTGGGAGTGGTAGGGTATGGGTTGTTTTTGTCCTTGTATGCATAATTCAAGGAACTTTTAGGATATTGAATGCCTCTACAGTGTCAGTGTTGATGAGGTGGTGTTCTTAGAATTGTGATTGACTCGGTTCCCATGCCCAAGCTTGTGTTGCCATGGATGCCTATGGGAAGGAGAGGCTGGGTTGGTTGAAAGGGGATGCCAATTTGGGCCTAGGCGTCTTTGTTTTCTCCCTGAGGCATGGGGATGCTCTTAGGCTAGCTCCAATCATCTTCCAAGCCAAGTCGCCCAACACCACTCAATCTTTGCATTGGATGTAACATACGTCCTTTGGGCACTAATTTACAAGATTCTAGAACTTCGGCATTTTCAAAATATCAATTGTATTTTATTTTTGAAAAAAGATAGAAGGAACAGGCCCAATTCTTAAAAGGAGAAAAACGACAACACAAAGCAATGTCAAGGGCCAAAAGCTAAACAACTAGATAGAAAGTGAAAGGCAAGGACGCATTAAAAGTAAATTAGTTAAAGTTATGAGGTGGAAAAATAGGCCCTCTACCAAGTGGTTTTTTCCTTCAAATAATCTACATACTTTGCCTTCTATTCAAAACTCCTGCCTGATAAGCTAAGTCTTTTCCAATTGTCTCCAAATTTGAGCTCTCATACCCAATAACAACCTTCATCTAAGTGAATTCATCAATCATAATACTCAATCATCATAGTCCAAGCTCTTTCAATCCCCTCCATGGTAGACATAAAGACATCAATTCATTATATTGCCAATATTTCAAAATTTTGGCAACTTTCAAGACTCACCATTTTGAACTCTATATTCATGCATGCCCTAATTTTGTGACTTAGGATCACATACACATACGCGTGCGCGTGCGCACACACACAGACATACATATATATACATACATATATATACATACATACATACATATATATATATATATATATATATATATATATATATATATATATATATAGAAATATATACATTGTTTGACTTTCCTCTTGAGGTATTCTTGCAATGAGATTTTTACAACATATTGTGGCAACAACTGAGCACCAACACAAATTTTTCNGTGTATTTACGAGAGCTACTAAAATTGATTTGGGAAACACCTATATTTTGGACTTTGACAATTTATAATTTATTCATACAATGTCTAAGAAAATACATTGCTAAAGGAGTATGAAATTCCGTTAACTAGACCCAATAAAAACTTAGATAACCTTTTAGACAAGTGAATTCAACTAGAATACTTGAAATTATAACACCAACTCTAATAATTTGGGAATCATGCAAATTTTCAAAGTGCACTTTTATGTTGATACATAAATATACAAAATAAGTTCTACATTGTTTTCATACTATCTCATATAGTGTGATTTTCATCTAATTTTCACCTAAATGTGAACTCACACTTACTAGACTACATTCATCCATAATTTATTCAATTAGTGGACAGGAACTTGCTATTCAAACACCTACACTAACAGGATTAAATTGTGCAGTAGGAAATTTTATGCTTATTTGGTCAATTTCATGGAGACAGTTGAATATCTTGATGTTGTCAATGCCTTCAGTACGCATCAAAAGTTGAAACTATCCTGAACATTCAAATCTCTCGGGACATAATCAATTTTTTTCGAGCGGCAAAATGGACCAAAATTAAACTTTCTCTTCTGTCTTTAGTTTCTTGAGCATGATAAGACTGAAATCCGTTAAATTTCAACATTCCATCAAGACAATTGATTTTTGAATCTAAGGCTCACCTACAAGCTGTGCACTGAGCAGATGAAGGATGTGTGAGTAAGGAGTTATGAATGATGCATTTTGATTCTTTTGAATTGATTTGAGCAAACATGCAAATGRACATTCCAAAATTCCACAAGGGCTTTCGAGAAGGCTGATTATTGGTTGATAGAGAGTCGAGAGTCACCATGAAAATGCCTGTACAAATGATGCAAACATGAATATGGATACTAAAATTCTCTTACACGTGTCTGTCATTACAGTGGACGTACTGAGTCAGATATATATACATAACTTATACTAGCATTGCCTGTGGGGTACAGAGCATGTTCATCCACGTTCTCTCTCATTTTGGTCTCTACAAAAAAGTTAAGAATCATGCTCGATACGTTGCTCACCCCAGATTGCCATCATGCATCMAAAAGTACTTTTCAGCCTYGAGCGAGCTCGCGCTTCTTTTGTGCGTTCAGCTCCAAGTCACTGACAAGGATCTTCAGGTGCAACGTACATAACATGCTTCTAATGTCACCAAATATATCCTCTTACACACTAGCTAGCTATATATACAATAATGTAAAATTAAAAATTATGTCCAAATTACTTTCAAACTGATTCAATGTCACAGAGACCCAAAGAGATCGATCGTTACCCCTGGGTCACTCTGTGGGTATTTACAACTATGCATTTTAATTCCATGCGTGGTGATGGATGCCTACCACGYAATTATTCTTACTTCAGATCCAAAATGGCTCTAGTACCTCCTGTCGGGTAAAATGGAGTATCGCCGACCTCAGCGATGGCGATCSCAAATCGCTGGGCGCCATCGCTGCTGCGGCAAATGGACTTCGTCGGAGGAAATGGACACAGTAGGGGGAGCGAACCCGCCGTATTCACAGGCGATGGCGAGTGAGGTCGTCGATACTACATGTGTCCGATCCCTCTCTGTTTGCAAAACCAACGAGTCCTTGGCTGCTTTCAACTTCATGGATCGATCGTGGGTTCACAAGACCTGGTCTGCTTCTGGACACAAAGACTCGAAGTGCGGGAACTCAGCTTCGTCAAAATCGAGTGATACAATCGATTCGAGACCACTTTCAGAACCAGCATCTCCAATTGCAAGCAACAAACACTCCGGTTGCAAGGCTTCCATYAGAGCCGCTTGCTGGCGCTCCCAAAATCTGTCGGCTGGAGTGCTACTACTCGGCTCCGGCTCCGGCTCCGGCTGATCAAGGATGACTGGAAACTTCTGGTAACTCGAGCTCTGGTGCAGAATCAAATCAAAACAATCGGAAGCCGTAGTACCTGAGTTCGTGCTGCCGCACGGGCTGTGCACATCGGYGTAGGACTCGGGACCGCTGGTAGGCGAGATTTGGTCACCTAAGACCGAGCCGGAGCAAATGCCGGACCGTCCCTCGCCGGAATTCTCCTCGGTCATACCCATACGTACGTCTCCTATCTCCGTGTCCAGACCCAACAGATGACTCTGCGCCGCGAATCCATCTAAGACCGAGCCAGTCCGGCCCTCTCCTGACTCCTCGGTCATAGGCACAGTACCAACATACGAAGCTCCTAAACCTGACTCCGAGCTCAACACATGGTCCAAGTCGTCGAAGCTGAAGTCCGAGCCTGAGTAAATACCTCCTGCTAACCCCTCGGTCATAGGCACAGTACCACCAATACAGGATCGAGCTTCTACCACCGTGCGTGGCAAGTTTTCCGCCACACTCTTGGGCTCCAGCTTCACGGTCCCGAACTTGGGCCTCAGCGTGTGCTCCACTTCGGTCTTCCAGGAGCGCATGAAGAAGGTCGAGGGGTGGACTTCCGTCGCTGGGGCTTGGGCCTCCTCAGCAATTGGCTTGTGCTTGGGCCGCAGTCGGGCTTCGGCCTCCGCCACTGTGAGGTCCCATTGAGTCATGTGGGTGAGGCGGCTGGGGATCGAGGGCGTCCAGGAGGACGAGAGAAGCTCCTGCAAGTTGCAATTGCTGGCTTCGAACTTCGGGGAGGATCCGGACGAGGAGAAAGGCCCGATCCCCACTTGGGTCAAGCGTTTCTTCAAATGCGTGTTCCAGAAGTTTTTGATCTCGTTGTCGGTTCGTTTCGGCAAACGGCTGGCTATGGCGGACCATCTGGTGAAATATGCATACCACCGAAATGAAAATTAGTTCACAGACGCCACGCACACAAACAGGAATTAATCGAATACGGTCGCCTTGAACACTGATTACACTGGCATTAGCTTAGAAATTAGGAAGTAATTAATTTTAGGTTTTTCTCCAGTGAGAGGCCTTGCATTAGGGTGGAGACATTTTGAGTTGCCTGTTGATCGAGACATAAGAAAGTTGCAAATTCAGACTAGCTAGGGATTTGGTAATGAAGAGAGTGAATACCTGTTGCCAAGAATTGCGTGAAGCTGGAAAATGGTTTGCTCTTCTTCGTGGGAGAATCGACCGCGCTTAATGTCAGGCCTCAAATAGTTTGTCCACCTCAACCTGCAGCTCTTGCCGCACCTCGCAAGATCTAACCCCAAAAACATAACCCAAAACGCAAAGTATCGTAAATAAAGCTGCATTGCACCACATTAACCACAACCCATCAATGCAGCAGCCATTCTTACTCCGAAATGAATGTCTATAATTCAGAATAAATTCTACGTACTCTAATCAGAAAAGTAGCACAATGTGGCACTCCATCAATGAGTACAACGTGAATTTAATTTTTTAGAAGCTAGCTACTGTAGGTAAGAGGTGGACAATGTGTTGTATATACCTGCTTTCTCTGGGAGTGCTCGCCAGCTTCCATGACCGTGTTGTTGAATGTATGCTACCAGCTTCAGATCCTCATCTGGAGTCCAYGGCCCCTTCTTCACTTTCGCCTCCTTGTCACAGCAGGGAGCTCTTCCCATGGTGAAGAAGATCAACGTAACAGTTCCTCTTCAGTTTACACAAGCGAGCTAGCTAGATGATGATGAAATCTCGACTACCGTCAATAATTGAGAGTTTCAGGATTTTTCTTCGCTCAGTCTCTACTGGGACTAAATCGTGTGCAAGTAGCTGCTTTGGTAACAGAGTCATCAGCTGCTGCTGATATCATGGAATATGTCCCAACACCAATTTTATTTTTAAGTCGGTTAACAATAAATCCCCCTCCCAGTAGTACAAACCACGCCTGGTACAGACGCCGACATTTGAGTATTCCAAGTAGAAAGCGCTGGTTTCGAAGTCGAGGTGTACTGCACCAACTACAGCAGATGCTAATTCCAACGATTCATATCAAGGTACGGAAGACGACGCACGAATCGTTGAGAAGAATGTGGTTTTCCATAGCTGTAGCTAGCTAGCTGGAATTAATGTAGGTCGGTGACATGAACTCAGAGTATCCAAAAACTTGTAACTACGAACTATGGAAAGATCTGCAACGAGCTGTTGCAAAATTCCGATGCTAATGAGAAGACTATCCGGATCAATGCGAGGAGTTGCTAGCTAGCTTGAGAGTGCAAGCTTTGGAGAGATCGCGCACCCTCCGAAAACCTACAGCAGGCCACTTACTTCGATCAACACTCAAGGCTTCACGACCTAGTGAGAACAATGTGGTTTGATTATACTCTCGCTGACTGGAATTTCAGTGGCTTGAACTCGATCAAAGGCGCTAACTTGGAATGTACACCGACTATGCAAATCTGCAAGAGCTATTAACTTAGTTCCAATGCTAAAGACGTACGTGGAGGGTGCACAAATTGCAAGCATTGGGACTTACGAAACTGCATTTACGAATTGAAACCTGTAGCAAGCAAGCTAGCGCGCAAACTCCACAATCCAGTACGTAAGATCAAATTGGAGAACTTGCAGCTAGAGAATCGAATGCACATTTGCTTTGAGAGCGTTGCGGATTTGCATCCCGACTAACTGCGGAGGCGGCGGACGAATTGGGAGCTCGCATATATGCAAGCAACGTAAAGGTTAACTTACTGGTGAAGTGGTGATTGAGTTGAGGAAGAGGCAGGGCAGACAGTCTGTCTTTATAACAATCCGCGTCCCCATATGTCAAGGGTCCACGCAAGTCAACACGGCCGACGATCAATTTATGGCCCCAGCCAGAACTCTTGTACACCTAAAATTCTTTTCTTTTGTTTTTTCTTAACTTTGAAATTGATTGGACTGGACGTATGAAATATTTTACATGAAATGATGTTTTTTTCCAATTCGTTTCATCGCAGTTAAAAAGATGGAAAATCCAAGTACTGTACATTGCACCAGGTGGTACTGTAGGCCATTGTTCATGAGTTGGCGTCCTTGTACAGTAGCTTCTCGATCTGACATCTCATCTAGACTACTGTAAGAGTAAGAGTCTGGCAACTCTGTGCAGCTAGGGAAGGCTGGGAAGGCGAACTGAAGCGAGAGACAMACTAATTGCACGACTCTATAGGCGGTAAGCATTTAGTAGGGCAATCGTCATTGGGGCCTCATGATGGCCAGAATAGCTAGATTTGATTTAACTTTATTTTTTATTTTTTATTTTTTGAAAAAAAGGAAACGGAATTTCATTGCCAGAAAGGAAGAGAAAAACAAACCTGCCAGACACAGGTGGCCTGGCAGGGACAGACACTGACCAACTTAACTTATTCATATACTGTATCAATCGGTAGGCTCTAAGGGAGACTGCTCTTAACCCCTGAGCGCCCAGCCCATGTTCACAGAAATCCAAACCTTTCCATACTCATTCCAACTAAATTATCACTTAAGAAAAGATCCACATTAATTGACCGTACCGATTGGTAGTAGAAACATGTCCGGAGATATAAGAAAAAGGACACGTCCTTTGACCGTACCATTGAAAAGATTATAAGAGTCAAACAAGGACATCTCTCAAAGATGGAGAGGCCATATTTTGGCCCATGGGGCGCTCAGGGGTTAACCCCTCAACGCCCATGGKCCAACCATGCTTGAAAGCATCCTCCCTTTGCAAGTGTTAAAAATCCTCCTTTCAATCAGTTAGGAAGATCTCAACCGTACAATATTGTAGTGTGCATGTTGTAGATGGTGTGGACCAAATTTGGGGTCATTTGACCATATAGATTGAAATATTATAATGTTTTAGTGTTGAAAAAAGGTGCTGAAATCTTCTCAAAAACACATTTGGAGGTGAGATTTGATTTCTAAACCAACTCAAATGAAAAAACTTTAAAATTCAAAGTGATTCAAAACCAAAATATAAACCCTTTGGTGAAAAAAATATCATAAAAATGACTCGTCGTGTTTGCAAAATGGATTTGAAATGTCAAAACACAGTGAAAAAAGTAGCCAAAAATCACATTTGTGGCTATACCTCCTCCTACTAAAATGCCTCTCAGTCACTCATAACGTCTTGGATGGATATGAAATTTTAACCGCACAAACTAGATTAGTAAGTGCAACTTTTCCAACAAGTTTTTTTGAAAAAAGATCATACACGAAGAAGTTATGAGTCGCCGAAGTTCACTGAAATGCAAAAATTCCTGGATATTGAACTTTGAATTGCTCCCAGACATTCAAAAGAACTTGGATTGGCATGAAAATTTTACCTCAATAACTAAGTCTTCATGGGAACAAAACCCAACAAATTTTATTGAAAACAAAAATTTGATGAAAAAGATACAGTCCCCCGAAGTTGAAGCCATCACAATGTGCTAAACCTAAATTGAACCTGAGAACTTCGAATGACTTTCACAAACTCAATACGTATTGGATTGATCTGAAAATTTTACCATAAAAACTAGACTAGTATGCGCAACTTTTCCAACAAGTTTTATTGAAATCGGACATTGGATGCAGAAGTTAGAGCACTTCAAAGTGGACTACCAAACTAGGTGAGGCCATATTTGGGCCCCTTGGGCGTTGAGGGGTTAACTTATTCATATACTATATCAATCGGTAGGCTCTAAGAGCAACCCCACCAGTGAATTCCCTATCCTTAAAAAATTAGGGAGAGGACCTCAAATAGAGATAGAGATACGGAACCTTCACTGCACTAGGCTTTTACAAGTTCGGTATCCCTAAATTTTACAGAATTCGCGAATAATTGCGCTCCACTTCTGTATCGAGAGCATGTTTTTTTATTTCATTACACAAAATAAATCGCCCCCCATTAAATAAGACGTTATTGCAAGTATATGCAAAATTTTACAAGGGAGTAGCCCCATGAGCATAAATCATGTCTTGTTTACTTTACTTAATCCCTAAAGTTCATCAACATGTTTTCACCAAAATTGCTCTAAAATTGCCTTTTTCTAGTACAAGTACCAAAATTTAAAGGAATAATGAAACATTTTTTGACAATTTGACTATAAAATCTTGTATTACATTGGTTTGAGAAGATGTGGAAAAAATTTCAGAAATTTCTTCTCCGTGGATTGCAAGATAGTAGCGTTTCAATTGACCAAAATATATTTTTGGCCTTGCAAGAAACCAAGTCGTTGCACTTCACAAGCTCACATTTGTGTGAAAAAATTGCCCATGTTTTGGGTGCTTTTTTGGGATCATTCTTCAAATCAAGTTGGCTACATGCTTGAAAATTTTCACATCATTCAGAATTGCACAACATATAGGAAAGAAATAGTAAGTAGAAAGTAGAGAACTATTCAATATACTAAATTGTTGATGATTTAGTTATAGAATTGAAAAAAGCCAATTCCAATGGTTTTAATGTTACAATGAGCAACCTATATCCTACAATTTTATTTTTTTTCAAAAAATAATGAAAATTGAGTTAAATAAAGGACTTAGGGTTTAGAATGATTTTTGGTGCTTTTTTTAATGACTAATTCAAGAAATATTAGATGTATATATCCAATAAGTAATTAAGACCTTTAATATCTACTTTCATTTTGATTTTTAAGTGCAAGTTAGTTTAGAGCAAGGTTATCCACTTCCAATCGGTCTACACAATTATGTCTAATACATTTGATACAACATTTAAAAAACTGTGTAGAATAATACAACGATTCCTTAAAATATACTAAGATGTTTGAAACTCTTTTCAAGGTTATCCAATACACTTGACACTTATATTGTAAAGCATCTAGCATCTAACAATCAAGCCTAATTTTGTAATCAAATAATGTCTAAAATCTTTCTTAATATTCATCATTATTACAACATGAAAGTATAAATAATCATTTAGGAATTTGTCGAGAAAATATTGACTTGTTCACTCAATCCAAATTAATATAACAAGGAAGGTTTTAAAAGTCAAATTATGTCACATTTTTTTTCTAAATGAGAAACTTGAAAATGTAAGAAATTTTTTTATATTATGAAAAATACTTTAATGCATAAAAGATCAAATGACCATTAATGTACACGAGAGATCTTGGATAGTTAAAGACAAAGTTGATTTGGGTTGAATGTACACAATATTTTGCCACAAAGTGTGAACATATCCCCCCTTAGCAAGAATGTTTTTTTTTTTTTATCAAGTGCTCAAATCAAAAGTCATGCTATCCCTCMATTTTTCAAATAGCTTGGGTAGTTTTGGACACCATGTGCAAAACTCCTCCTCTACTTTGAAAATTTGGAAGTCATATATAGAACTTACATTATACAATATGCAAATGTCTACAAAAATAACCATGAGTAGTGTTAAAATTCCATTCTAGGAAGAGTTGAAGTCYGTTAGATAAAGTTGGGAATTTTTTTTAACTTCAACTTTATAATCTTTCAATCATAGTTTGAGAATTTTTTATAAATTTGTCAATTAGAAAGCCATAATGAAAGTAGATAGAAGAATCAAGGAATTTACAAAAAAATAGTATATACAATAAAGGCAAAAAAAACTCTCCATTTAAAGTGAATTAGTAATTTATATAGTTTTAAGAGCATCCTCAATGCTAGACTCGTAAAGAGACACTACAAGGGTACATGCAGTTTTTATTTCCATCCACTGTGGCTTTTCTGTCTCAAGCGCCTCAATGCAATGATGGTATTTGGACCCCTATACAACTCTACAATTGCACGAGATGGCTGCCAAAAACAAGGAGGGGGACGGATCTATTGCACTGGCAAAGTTTGCACCCCATTAGGAAAAATATGAGGTCTCCAAAGGGCTGCGAGTTCAAGAATTCCGCTTTGCTATTATGGAAAAAAAAATTGAAATCTGGTGTGGCACTACTAGTGTCGTGAGATTCTCAATATAAAAAAATTATTTTATTTTTGTATTTTCATTTTATTTTATTTATTAAAAAAAATTGTAATGTCACATGGCCCTCCAACTGATTTGTTTTCACAGCCTTTTGGAGACCTTGTATTCTTACTAATGTTTTAGACGCCACTATTAGTATTGACAAAAAAGTGCATAGGAATTTGGAGGGTACAACAAATGATCAATTTTTGCCATGTAGGAGCCAAAAAATATYGAGTCCATGAAAGTAATGTGAAAGATGTTGTTTGCATTGGGGTAGAGTTTTGTTGCTTTCTTGTAACCTACGTAGAACTTGCCGATGCAATATTTCCATGGGTGGCGGACTAAGGATGCTCTAATTGTTTCAATTCCCACCAAAATTGGCAAAAAAAATACAAGTATTATTAATTTAGGCTCTTAGAAAGAAGAAAAAATTTAGATTCAAATTTTGCAATTGACTTACTTCATTTGGGCAATTTAAAAATAAATAAATTCAATTTCCAAACCCAGTTAGATCAGCAAATTTTTTTTCCAAAAATAGACTCCAAAGTTTTGGGAAAATGAATCTCTTCAGTTTTATCATCTACTACATCATATCTTTGAACTTTAATTAATTATTTGGAAGCAAATATAGACTTTGACCACAAAGTATGGTAGTGTAGCTCATAGTAATCATACAAACTTRTACTAATTTTAAAATCAYAATAATTYGTAAGGTACTATAATATGKTAGTTCAAAGTATTGCAAATAAAACACATATATTATCATGTAAAGTACAATTTTCATACTATCTCAAAGAGTATGACTRCCATCCTTTTTCATCCTACTTTTATTGATTCTTTTCTTTCATCCATATTCCTTCCAATTTTCATCTATATACTTGCAGTAATTAGACCTCACTCATCCCAATGTTATTCAATTGGAGTGAAGGGTTTCACACAACTAAAAMACTTGCACTAAGATAAGTATAGGATAATTGCACACTAGGATAACAAAGTCTCATCATGCACTCAAAGTGTAGAGAAATACTTGATTTGAACTAGTTTTAATGGAAAGCTTGATATTTGCACACAAAACTATCCTAACATATTCACCCCTTCTTTCCACAAATAATTCATGAACTTCGACCAAATAATTCATGAACTTCAACCAAATAATTTAAGACAAGTCCACCTTCACAATTGGTATAGATTGCACATTCCAAAAAAAACATTCAACTTCAAAGTATACAACATGTTACCGACAATGGGCCCCATTTGCGCAAGATAGAGCAACATATTTTGTGAACAAGGGGAATATGATGTGGTTAACCCCTAAGTGCTCAAGCGCCTATGCCCCAAATCTTTGAAAATTCATATGTAATTCAAAAATGCTTGAAAAAATATGAAACCAATTGTGCTAAGTTCCACATCCTTTTTTCTTTCTCTGAAAAATGAGCTAAAAATATTTATGTCCATGGAAACCTATGAAAGGAGCGGGCCAGTCCTTAAATGGTCGCTTGTAGAGCATACTACGTTAAGTGAGATTGGCTCTGAGTAGTTGATTTTTTGCCTGCCACTTAAGTTAGTCTGGCACTCTCTCATGCGGAAACTATGAAGCCATCTATTCCATCTATTCTGCAGAAGGTAGTCAGTTGGTCCTTGGGGCCAAGCTTTTGATGTGATAGACCAAGTATTCATCTGATTGCCCATGTTGACCCTTAGACTGAAGAACTTTGTAGGAAATTTAAAAAAAAAAAAATCAGCCAAGGTTCAAACATCCAAATGGTTCTTAATCCTGCACACAATTACTAAACCTATTAACCCCTCTAGCCACTTTATTCAATTCAAATTCATGCATATTTTGACTCATATCTTTGTACATACATGTATGTATATCATTTACCGCAATTTCATGAAACTGGTCACAAAATAATATATTTTTCTTAATATTCAAGTACTTCTAACATTGGTTCAATTAAAAGAGTTAATTGAAAAGAACAATGCCATGAAGCCCGACATTCTTTTCTTTTTTTTCCTTTTTTTTCTTCTGTTTTTTTACACAAATGAATGAAGCCCTCCCTCCATTCATTGGATGTTGGAGCGCTTCTGCGTCAAGCAAGTCCCACTTGCCAAAGGACAGGCTACTTGTGATTCAGAAACTTGCGCATCCAATTTATTGTGACAAGTTTTAAAAAAGCCAGCAGTCAGTTATGGTCAGCCACAACGCAACTGAACCCAACTTGAAGCAAACACATACTTTTGAATTTGATATGAGRGACAGACAGACTAGCTGTAAAGTATGTGCGTTATTGAGCAATTGCATTGTTGCTCTACCCATTATTTGAGAACGTAATTAAATGGTGGGTTCACACGTCCAAGTTTTTCTAGTCTGTCCTACTGCTTTCCTCACGTTCTCAAAATTGAAATTGATGTAAAATTGAAATTGACGTCAAATCATAAAGAGTGGACAATTTCAAAAAACAGAAGCAGGGGTTCTTTCCATCACTGTAAGTTACTCATCTTCTGCAAAAGGTTTTACATTCAAGCGAACCTGTCCGTTTTTCATTCATGAGATTTGGAGTTGTGTGGCTTTTCACTAAAAATGATCTAATGTTAGTAACCAAGTCGTCCCCATGGTTTGTTGGTCGTGACTTTTTTGGTTCTTTGTCGCTATTTCGGGGAATGATAAGTGACGGGTTTCACAGTTAGTTGTGATTTACTTATTAGTGTTGAGTTTGGTTGCAGCATGATTTCTGAAGCATCCATTCATTAATACGGTTGATAATAAAAAAGATTGCCAGCAAATGCATTGCTAACTTACAGCAGATTCTGCAGGATTGACTTAATTTTTGTTTTATAAACAAACGGATGATATATTCCGCAGCAGGATGGAGTCATCTGAAAAACAAGAGGAGGGAGAAATTCCATTTCATTTGTTTAAAAACAACAAAACAACAACAAGAGCACTGGCTAAAGAATTCTGGTTTTATTGCTTAGTTATAGTTAGACTTCCCCAGTTTTCATGATGAACACAGGTTATGTCCATTTGCAGTGGATGTTTTGCGTCCGATGAATGATAGAGAATCAAATTGTATAGCACAGAAGTGCAACTATTCATCCATGGAATTAGGGGTGGAAAGGGAAGATCTTCTAGAGTACTTTGACTTCCAATGAGTAATTTTGGGTTTTCTTAAACTAGTGATTCCCACGGTATCGAAATAGATGATTTCCATGGTCACCAGTCCATCTTTTAACGGTTGAGGTATGTTTGCACTTGGGGTTAACCCCAAAAGGACCAAACCGTGTATTTTTTTGGCAACATAGCGATTTTGGGCAGCTCACTACGAGTGGAGTTCTTAGTTTTTTTCTTTGAAATTTCATGCAACATGTGTCCAAGGAGTAGCTTTAAGGCCCTAAAATTTTCATGACTTTTGACTACATGGTTAAAAACTTATTGCAAGATATGTACTTTTTTTTTAATCTCCCAGCAATCAACGCAAATCTGAAAAAAAGACATTTTTCAAAAATAAAAATTTTAAATTGTTTTTTTAGATTTATATATACATGGAAATCTTTGAATTACTCCATTTTGAACAACGAGTCAAAAGTTATGAAGAGTTTTTGTTTCCAGGCAATGAGGCAATCATTGAATCTCTATGCTAAAATAAATATTGAAGTCCTTTGTTCTATTCGTTTTTCAATAATTTTGAAAAAAACTAGAAGCATTGGATGCAGATTGTTAATTACAACATTGCAACCAGTGGGATTAGCATTTTTCAATTTCATAAATAAATTGTTAACAATTTAGTATTTTGAATCATTCTCTACTTCTTTCTATTTACTATTTTTTTCCTGCATGTTGTACAATTCCAAATGAATTGAAAATTTTCAAGAGTGTCGCCAACTTGACTTGGAGAATGAATGCAAAGAGTTACAACCATTTTGGACATTTTTTCATACAAATGTGGCCTTTTGAAGTGCAGCTGCCCGGATTTTTGTGGTGATAAAAAAAATATTTTTTGTCACTTTAAACGCAAATATCTTGCAATCCACATGGTGGTAAAATCTGAAATTTTTTCCACATCTTCCCAAAGTAGTTTACTACAAGATCCTATGGATACGTGTGTCCAAAAATGTTTATTTTCTAAAATTTGGTACTTGTACTAGAAATGGCAGTTTTGGAGCATTTTCGGTGAAAGCATAGGCAAAATCCTTTAGAGAGTGTTGTTACTCAAGGTCCTAGGAATGAATGTAGACCTAATTTTGGACCAGATTCAAATTACAAGCATCACCCTTAACACTGTCTGTGTGAACATATCTTAACAATATATCAATGTCCATGCTCACTTTGAGCGCTAGTGTAGGAGCAACAAGTTGATAAGGTGGGCACCCCCCAAATCATCATTTTTCCTAGATTGGTCAAATTTTCATATTTTCGTGTTGGTAAGTGAAAGGAGGTTCCAATGCACCAAAGAATGTGGCATTTGGATATAGTATGCAAAAGTTTTGAAGGTCAAAGTTTTTTCATGTAGAGGTTCTAAAATTGTTTCTTCCACAAAGGTACATATTGACTTTGGAGATGTAGCAAGAGTGATAATGGCAATTTTGGTTTAGTGGCGCATTTTGAGTGCCCACCTTATACCCAAAGTGCAAGGAGSAATTTTTTTGTCAAGAAGAGATAAAAAGTGAGCTTAAGTCTCAATTAAGAAGAATGCCAGTGGTTTGGGTACCAAGCTCTCATACTATATCTTGGTATCCCACAATTTCTATTGTACTCGAGCCATGMCTTGAAACACCACGTTATGAGATGCTCATGTTGTGTACGTCTTTAAAATGAAAATGTATCTATTCTTGCAAGAAACAATTATAGCTACATCATCCACCCAAAGATTTTGATCCTTCATGACTTTTGCATATGGTATCCAAACGATGCGTTATTTGGTGCATTCAAATCTTTTGTCACTTCCCAATGAGAAAATATATAGTCTCAATTTTATCAATTAAATAATAGAATTTTTTCATAATAGCAAAGACTTTTATCCTTTATGACTTTTGCATGCATATGGTATCCAAATGATGCGTTATTTGGTGCATTGAAATCTTTTCACTTTCCAGTGAGAAAATATATAGTCTGAATTTTATCAATTAAATAATTTCATAATAGAAAAAACAGAGATTTTGGATGTGGGTGTCTTTCCCTTAATTCTTGATGTAAATGATGTCACTTTTGTTTGGTGATCTTTAATTGAAAACTTCAATAGAACTGATTTGATACTAAGGACGGATTTAGACTAGGGTCCAAAACCTGGTCCAACAAACCACACGACCAATAGAATTGCTCTCAACTAATGGGATCCACGCTCTCAACCAATAGGATTGCTCAATTTCTAGAGTTTCTTGGTCCTAGACCCTAGTCTAAACGCGGCCTAGTACCTCCTTTTGTTGGAACTTGAGAATTTTTTAGTCCCATTCCTAATACCTGAATTGAACCTTTCAGCCCAAAGCAAGATCGAATGCAAAATCACCAATTCATATGTGTAGCTTTTAATATGGGAAAAAGTGCACTTTTTAGTGCAATTATTGCCTAAGATAGTGGAATCACGTCATGTTTAATATCTTGGAGCAAATTTTACAAGCGGAAGTTTGCAAAGTATCAAGAACTAAAGCATGAATGACATTGCATTATCCCACAAGAATGATAAATTTATTTCAAACTTAAAGCTAAATGAAAGTAAATTTATCAAACTTACTTCAGCCCAAAAAGTGTAGTGAAATTTTGGTTGCTTCATCCGTGCGAGCCAGATTGACTTGTTGTTTTCCACGCCTTTGGCTTTTAACTCTTAAAGGACGGACCTATTACCGTGGGAAAAAGACGGATTGTGGATTGTGGACCAGCAATTGTTAGACGGTAAGAAGATAAACCGTGCAGCTCCTAAAGATGACAGCAACACCTAAAAATTTGCTATAACACCTAAAAATTTGATGATGGGCATAAGGAGACATGCCCAGATATGCATAAATTTTCGGGTTTTTGTGATACAATTTGTTGCATTTAAAAATGAAAATACATTCAATGACCCTATTTTGTTCTTTTCATGTCAAAGCACATCTCTACTTTCATGTTTATCCAAAAAAGTGGATGAAAAATACCTTGTTTGTATCCACTACAATTGAATTTTGTCATCCAAAGGTCTCAAAACATCCATGTCGTTCTTTAAGGGTTAATTGACACCCTTACTTTAAAAAACAAAATTCAAAATATTTCTTTATTTAAGATCGGGTTACAAACAAATGCAATATAATCTATGCAAATCAATTAATTTAACCCCTAAATGCTCAAATTGTGTTTTTTGGCAACATACACTAGTAGAAAACGCAGGAATTTTGACAGAATTTTGTTGATTTGGTCGCGTTGTCCCGGTCACTGTTCTGTTGATTTCAACAGAAATTTGTAAAAATTAACAGATTTTTGTAGAAATCAATAGAAAAGTGATCACGACAATGCGACCAAATCAACAAAATTCTGTCAACATTCCTGCGTTTTCTACTAGAGTATATAGCGATTTCAGGCCTTTCACTATGAATGGAGTTTTCATTTTTTTCTTTGAAATTTGCACACAAGATGTGCCCGAGGAGTACCTTTGAGGCCCAACAATCCCATAACTTTTGACGACATAGTTAAAAAGTTATTGTATGATACGTAGTTTTCATTGCTCAACGGGTAGCCTAGGCATAAAAAAACTCTTCTTTAAAAATTACTCAAAAATAAATAAATAAAAATAAAAATAAATAAATTTGGTTCTTTAGATTTATATCGAAGCGGAAAGCTTTAAATCATCCTATTTTGATCATTGAGTCAAAAGTTATGAGGAGTTTTAGTTTGGAGGTAGTTTGCGGATAATTATAGAATCTCTACTCTACAAAAAGTTTGAAATCCATTATTTCATTCAATTTTATATGTTTTTGAAAAAAAAAAATCAGTAAGTGTAAATTGTTTATTGCAACATTTTCACCATTGGGATTGGCATTTTTCAATTCCATAAATAAATTGTCTATAATTTACTATATTTGAGTCATTTTCTACTTCTTTCTACTTACCATTTGTTTCCTATATGTTGTACAATTCTAGATGATTTGAAATTTTTCAAGCATATAACCAACTTGCCTTGGAGAATGAATCCGAAGAGTAACCACCATTTTAGACATTTTTTCATACGAATGTGACCTTGTCAAGAGCAGCTGCTTGTTTTTTGGCAGGGCCAAAAAAATGATTTTGTCAATTCAAATGCTAATATCTTGCTATCTACACAATGTAAAATTCTAAAATTTTTTCCACATCTTTTTGAATTAGCGTAATACAAGCACTAGTAGAAAACGCTGAAATTTTGGCAGAATTTTGTTGATTTGGCCGCTTTGTCCCGGTCACTGTTCTATTGATTTCAACAAAAATCTGTTAATTCTTTTACTAATTTCTGTTGAAATCAATAGAACAATGACCAGGACAACGCGACCAAATCAAAAGAATTTGTCAAAATTCCAACGTTTTTTACTAGTGAAGACCCTATGGTTACATGTGTCAAAAAATGTTTTTTTTTCTAAAATTTGGTACTTGCAATAGAAATGGCAGATTTAGAGCGTTTTTGGCGAAAACATAGTCAAAACCATTTAGTTCAAGTTGTAACTTCTTCGTTGCCACAAAGACTTGTTGCCAGTGGTGAGATACTTCCCCCATATTTGGCTTATTTGCCAAATAAATGATTGTCGATCACAACAAAGTGCCAATCAAGAAGCATAATTGCATCACTAACAGAATCTCAGATTGCATTGGTTTTTGATTAAAGACTTGTGTATTGTTTCGATTAAAAACTATCAACTACTTTGAGTTGACCTTGGTGAGTTGACAATTGGTGAGTTGACTTGGAAAGTCTAACTAAACTGTATCTGCATTCTGCAATCCTGCACCAAGAAATGGTGGCTGGGAAACAAACTTACTTGACTTTGAGCAACTGAACAGAAGAATCTCCATCAAAATAAACAATCACGTGAATATTCGATGACGGAGGTCTGGCTATGTTTGGAAAAGCATTTGCATTTCACAAAAGAAAATCCTAACGTACTACTTATTACAGAATCAGAGACTGACGTTTGGAATGATTCTCTTTCTGAAARCAAATAATCCAAACATAGAGCGAAGATCAACTTTTTGCTTTAATTTTTGTTTGAGATTCTCGCTCAGACAATTCATGTTAAAAATTGAAGATGTACGTAAGTTAAGCATCAATTGACAGAGTGAATCCGATCAAGTCAACTGAGGTAGGTCAACACATAGTTTATTGAAGGAGAGAGAGAGATTGCCTTGATCAGAATCAGCCCCTTTTTCTTTTTTTTTGAAAAAGTGCCAGCATGGCAATCACTTAAAATTTGGTGAAGCATTTTAATTCTTCGTACATCCATCTTTTGTACCATAAGACACTTTTCAATCAAATTCATACACTTTTTCATCCAAATTTGACAATTTCATCCATATTTTAAATTGGATTGAAAATTTTCTGACGAATAAAGATTACTTTTTGCAAGCGAAAAAAAGATTTTCACTATGAAATGGTGCTTTCTGGCTCCATTTCGCCTCCCAAAAAGGGCTGATCACAATCATCAGATAAACAGATACCAATACTGTAAGTCAACGTGTTTCTTTTTGTTTCCATTTATTCATCCTAAGTCATGAACATGAACATTCATCCCAAATAGAGCAATATTGCCCCAAGATTTGATAGCAAATCAGCAATTTCATCCACTAAAAAGTAAAAATATTTTGCCATGTATTCCCTTAAAAAAAATCTATCATCGCTTTAGAGGGAACTTTTGCTCAAAAAAACATTGTCGTAAGTTAAGTTACAATAGTTTTGAAGTCTATTAGTAGCCTGTGCATATTTGTACTATCCAAAACTTAGAGAAGGAGTGAAAGATTTGTTCTAACTTGGTGTTGCAAGTTGCGATAACCAGTAAGAGTCTTAATCCTTAACCCCTATAGTCCCAAGGCCATTTTTTGGCCAAAAACCACTCAAAACTGCCATTTCATCTGTGTTCATCCAAGAAAGTAAAAAAAAATTATTTTAAAAATATAACCATAAGATTTTGTACTTTGCTTTTTTGATATTATGTGGTAAAATTTTCATGGAGTTTTGACCGTACAGATTGGAAGATATTACCATTTAAAGTTGGAAAAGAAAGTTTTTTTGAACATTGTCTTGCAGTTGAGGATGACTTTGATTGCCATTTGTGAAAAGCTTTTGCACTATAGACTTTGAATTTAAAATTTTTATGTTGAGAAATTGAGTTGAAAGTCATGGAAAAATTCTCAAAAAGAAAAACTTGATTTTCATTCTTTAAAAAATTGTTAAGTAGAAGTAGATCTAAGATTGAACAAATATCTAGATTGTAAATAGCTCCAAGATAGAATTGAAACACAATAATCCAAATGGTAAGATTGTTCTAGCAAACATACGCATCCTTTTCACACAAGGTTTTTTGAAAAATTGTTAAAATTGCATTCAAAAATGAATCCTATAAGATGTTTTTCCAAGAAGTTGCTTAGATTGCCCAAAAAACAAGATTGTTCAGAACTTTCTCATTACTAGTCCAAATAGAATGAATCAAAGCTTCACATGTACACAAGAACGTAATATTTCAGGAAAAAAAACTTAAAAAGTAATTTTAACTTTTTATTCTTTTATGCTGCCTTAGACCAACCTCTGTATTTGGTTTATTGTGCCATAAATTTTGCTCTTGGGTACTCATTGAAATAAAATCATATTTCTAGAAAGCTTATGTGATTTTATAGCTTCACAAAAAGTTTCAAAAAATTACAATGAACATCTAGACTATACAAGCCTACCCGAAGTCGCATTTTGGCCTCCATAGGGCCAATGGGATTTTAGGGGTTAAACGTTGAGGCGGACGTTTTGTGTCCAATAGATGACAAAGAATCTTTTTGAATAGGCAAGAAGTGCAACTATTCATCCTCCAAATTTTGTATGGAAAGGAAAAGTCTTCTACAACACTCTGACTTCTAATGAGTGTTTTTTGGATTTTCTTAATCCCTAAAGGCCTAAGGCCATTTTTTTGTCAAAAATCACTCAAAACATTCTTCCTCGGGAGGGCACTCAGTGTAATATTTGGCATACACCTGCGATAATCACCTATTTAACAGGGGGTATATAAAACTTATAAAATTGATTAAAAGACATGGTATTTTTTAAATAAAGGTAAAATTTGATAATATATAGCATGCTACTTTACATATAACCGTGTTTTACAATTTTTTAGCATTGTATATTACATGTACATTTTTACAAAATTTACCTACAAGGAATATATTGGACCCTATTTTTTATTGCACGTAGTTTCTACGATTTTTGCTAGTGCCCCCCTCGAGCATTCTTCCAAGAAAACAAAAAAAAAACATTTTTTCAAGAATCTAAGCATACAATCTTATACTGCCTTTGTTTGAAATCATGTGGTAAAAATTTCATGAAGTTTGACTATATGTATTGCAAGATATTAGCATTCAAAGTTCAAGAAAAAAATTCTTTTGAACCCTAACTTGCAAGTTTCGATGATTTTTTTTTTTGAAAAGGAAGGTGACCATTGAAGAAAGAAAGAAAAACCTAAGGGGGGGAGAAACAATCACTCTAGCTCATGCAAGGGCTCACGCGGACGGTTCACTAGGAAGAAGGTTGAGAAAGAAGTGCCACCAAGGTTGGTGGAAAGTACTAGAGCAAAAAACATCATTTTTGCACCAAGTTTCCATGAAGTCCCAGTTAATGTAATTGTGACTATCTTCCTTTCGTTGGTAGGAGGAGAAAGGTAGTTCCTAAAGTAGCAATATCCATAACCGTCACTGTACCCATAACAATCACTAGAGTTCCCGTAAATTGTCTCCAAAAGTACCTTGCCAATTTGCCATGCTTAATTGTGGTTGGTGGTCTCTGATTTTTTTAGATTTTGGTGCTAGAATCAAGGCAAATTTACTAGAGTGTGTTTTAGGGTGCCCTAGGAAGGTCTCCTTTGAAAATTCATAGAGATTAGATGCCTTATCCAAAAATTCTATTTTTTTTTTTTAAATTCATGTTTTTCTATTGCTAATCTAGAAAAAATATTTTCTATAGAAAAAGGTGCCTCCAACTCTGCTGAATTGCTTATTTTGACGGTTATGGATGTTGCTACCTTATTCGCCATGCCAACAAGAATGGTATCCCTCCAAGCAAAGGAGAAAATTTCACATACGCAAATGATCTGCTTTTGAAAGATGAAGCGGTTGCGGGCATGCTAGAGGTGCCAGCAAACGGACAAGCGCAAGGTGTCACTACCAAAGTAGCAATATTGAAGATGCTGATGGAAGAAAAATTCAGATGATTTTGACCACTGTTTGTGAATTTTTTTTGCATTGTAGGTTTTGAATTTAAAAAAATTTGTTTGAAGAATTGAGTTGAGAGTCTAGGGAAAATACTTTAAGAAATATCCTCTTGCTTTTCATTCCTTAAAAAATTGTTAAGTAGAAATAGGTCCAAGATTGAAAAGAAAAACTAAATTGTTAATAGCTCTAAGATGGAATTGAAATACAATAATCTCAATGGTGACATTGTTCTAGCTAGAAAATTTAACATTGTCCAATTTATATATTTTTGAAAAATTGTGAAAATTGCATTTAGAAATGAATCCTATGAATTATACATTCAAAAGGATGCTCAAATTGCCCCCAAAACAAGATTCTTCATAACTTTCACATTGTTAATCTAAATAGAAAAAATAAAAGCTTCACATGTAGACAAAAATGTAATCTATGAGAAAAAAAAATTGATTTCAATTCCAAGTTTTTGTAGATTTATTGTTTTGCCCTCTAAGTTGAAATTTTGGCTTTTTGTGGTATAACTTTTGTTCCCAAGCACCAATTGAAATACAAATTATATTCCCACAAAGCTTATAAGTTTTTCTATGTTATGAGAAAATATCAAAATGTTTTACTAAAAGTTGAGGTCATAGTGAACTTGCCCAAAATCCACTATGCCTTGTAAGGCAACAATGGGCCTTTAGGGGTTAAACCAATGATTCCCACTGTATCAAAATGGATGATTTTTAGGGGCACCAACTTTTCCTTTAAAAGTAAAAAAATGAGTTCATTTATATCTTTGGATTGGATTCATTTTTTGTATGCACTACATCTAATATCAAGTGTAAACAATTATGTAGGATTGATGGAAGGCAAGATGGAACTCCACACACTAGTAGAAAACAATGTTTCAATTCAAACTTTTAGTCATTGTAGATGTGTCAATTCAAATGTGTTTAGTTGATTTGAATATTGTTATTCACTTTGCACATATCAATTCAAATGTAATTTCTACTAGTGGCAATTCATGGAACAATCCTAATAATCTTGTGAAAGTCGGAATGTGACTTGGAGCTACATTCTAAATGCAGGTGCTAGGATTGTGAAGGCTCAACTTTTTGTTGCTTGAAATAGCTCGAGAAAGAGAGAAATAAATTCAACTATTCTAAGTTGTTATTGTACTTAGAAAGTCTCTTCATTTAGGGTCTCATATTGGACTTTGAGAAGTTAGTCCAAGTGATTCCAAGACTACGTAGTTTTGTAAGAAGAGAGACTCTATATTACCCACGTAATTATGAAAGAAAGGAATGCAGATCGGTAGTTTTTTAGAGGTGGTCTGAGTTATTGATAAGGTAGAAAGGGAAGTTTGAAGACCATGGGTTGGATTGTAGCAAGTGATTAAAGTAATCATATTTATTAGGAAGTATTTGATTGTTTTTGAGTTTTTGTTTGTAGAGAAGGATGTATGTAGCATATTTTAATAGCAATGTTATTAATATATGGTAACTAATGTGTGTTTTATATCACAAATAGGAAAGATAAATTGTTTGTAAAGCAATTGTATTGAAGATATAAGTGTGGTGTTGCATGCGCTGACAATAATGAGTATTAGTGCTTGTATATTCTAGCCAAGTTTGCAAGTATTGGTAATGAGTGATTTACATTTGATTATCTTGTCAGCTACAAATTATGGGAAAAATCTATCATTGCAATATGTGAATTCAATCTTGAAATAGACTTCAAAAAATATTCAATTATAAAGCAAATACTCAAAATAACACTTTGATAAGATTTATTCAACTTAAAAAATTTAATGAACACCAAAGTGTGGTGCCTTGGGCATTAAGTGATTAACTTACTGCAAGTTTACAAAGCATATGTTTTGGGCACACCATATGCTGACTTTTGTTTGTCTAATTTAACATGTAATGTTTCAAATGTTTTCTTTGGGGACACTTGAAAATTCAAACATGTTCTTGTAAACGTCATTTTGGCATGTTTTTTCTAGAACCTTTCTTATAATAAAACTATAGATTATCTTTAAGGAAATATAATTGTCATTTCAATTGTAACTTGGGAGCCAAAAGTATGTCATTCAAACTAAAAATAATTGTTTTTAGACTAAAACAATAACTTGAAGTTAATATTTGTTTCTTTATAGATTACAATTCTATTTATATAAAAATATTTGATTCATTCCATTTACATTTATCATGTAAGAGGTATAGAACATCTAGTTTGCAAATAATTGTAGCATCTTTTGAAAAAACAACGTATTAGATTCATTTTATGAGGTCAATTTTTATAATTTTTTGAAAGTAGAAATTCCAAAAGACTCATGTTGTTTGCTAGAACAATCTTACCATTGGATTCAATTTCATCTTGAAACTACAACATTAACTATGATATAAAACTTGTGTGATACAATTTCATCTTCAAATTCTTGAGATTTAGTTTTTCCTTCAAACAATTTGATGCCTTCTTCCAGTTAACAATTTTGAAGAATGAAAATCAATTTTTTTTTGTTTGAATCTATTTCTTCAAGCTTTTAGTTCAATTCTTCAATATACAAAAATTGAAATTTAATATCTATAGTATAAAATATTAAGATGAAGCATTCAAAGTCTTATAATCTAACTTTGGAAGGTGCAAAACACTTGATTTCTATACTTTAAATGCAAATATCTTGCAATTTAACTTGTCAAAGATTTTTAAAATTCTTCTACATATTTCCATAGTGTTCTAGTGTCAGATCCTTTAGAGTGAATATTCAAAAAAACAAATGTTTAAAATTTTTTGCTCTTAGCATTGGACATGGCAATATTGATTGATTCATTAGTTAATTGTTGATTGAAGAGGACAAGATCTTTGCATTTACAAAAGTTGCATGTGTTTTGAATTGGAGACCATTTTTTAAATTTGAGTGAATGCCATGAGGATAAATTGAGCCTCTTATATTGGACTTGGGTGTTTTTTCAACCAATATATAGTGTTTTTTAATGACTTTGATAACATAAAACTTGAGTAGATTCAAATTATGTATGAGAATAACTAGATGTTTACTAGAATCAACTTTGAAAGCTAGATAGAAAACTTTGTCATTGTGAGGTGTTGAAAATTGAACCACAAGGTCAAGCATGTAAAAGAAACTAATATTCACAAGTTTAAAAAGAGTTTAAGATCAACAACAAAATTTAAAAAGAGTTGAGTCATGTTGTCACACAAAAAGATAAATAGCCTTCTATTGTGTTTGTTTATCATTAATAATCTTTTATTATTTGCTTTGACTCAATGCCCCCCTTGCTTAATTGGTGAAATAATGTAATGTGCTTTTCACAAAGTGGTTAATTGAATTGAATTTGTCATTTTGCATCCAAGAATATTTATTTTTATCAACACAAAAAATAATGGGTCCAATGGATCTCTTGTAGGCATCACAAAGTTTAGAACTTGCAGTTTAGTCAACAATTATCATGTGGTTGTCATTGTCTCATGGATTCGCAATTTAGCCCATCATTACAATACATTACTTTACAAATTTTTGCACTGTTACAATGCATTACTTGTATATTAACTGTTGGCAAATCATAGGTTTTAAACTTTGTAATGAGTAGCAATCAAGTAACAACATAAATACGTTTACATATAATATTTTTAATTATGTTCATTTGTTTAAGTTATATAATTTGCTTCCTTAAGAAAGTGTAGACAAATAAGTCTATAAACTTCATTTTTTCTTTTAGAAAACTATTATAATTTTACTGATTAAAAACTATAGAGTTTGTGATAGAATATTCTCTTCACGTATTATTTGCTTCACTTCATCAAAAAAACTACGCTTGTTCCTATGGTGTAAAAATATTACTCCTTCAATCCCACTAAAAGCTTCCCACCAAATTCTTCCTGTAAAGATTGTAAATGAGCTTGATGAGGAAGCTTATAGTGGGATTGAAAGAGTACTATACAAGTTAATCCAATTGATAGTGTGGCCCTCTACAGTAATACTAAATTGCAATAGTTTGAAAATGATTCTAATTTGCAAAGTGGATTGCTGTGGCCAACGCTGCTGTATACAATCTGGGATAGTTTGTAGCATGGGTGGCCTCGTGATGGTGCTAGAATCTCTAGTACTTTTAATCGCCTGGGTCCCGTTGTGGAGGATATGAAAGGCAATGAATAGGGCAATGTAATCTAGATGGGTAGGGTGGATGTCCTTTGTTTGTACGTTGGATAGAGAGGTGGGGTCCGGACAAACTCATCCAACTATTCTTTTTGGCAATATATAGCGACCAAGGTCGCCTTTGCTATAGGTGCTCCTACAATCTCATGTTGTCATTTACCGTTCACCTAAGCATTCACCTTAATTAGATGAGATTCATCCAAAAATCATTCAATTAACCTCTAAAGGCCCAACATGCGTTTTTTGGGCTACATAGAAAGTTTGTGCAAGTACGTGTGATTGGAGATTTCCATATTTTTGTCCCAAATTTTATTAGAAAGTGGAGACGAGGAATATCTTTCATACGCACTAAATTTCATAACATTTGGAAATATGAGTCAAAACTTATGGCCTAATATATTACTTTTTTTGGTAAATGGGCAATTCGGGCATATTAGAAAAAATCACTGTTTTCTCAGAAACAAAAATCTATAATTGGTTTTCTAAAGTTATATATTCGTGGAAAACTTCAAATCATTCCATTTTGATCAATGAGTCAAAAGTTATGAGGATTTTTGTTTCTGTCCAGTTATGGATTTTAGACTCTAAAATAAACTTTAAAGTTCTTTATCTTAATCACTTTTCAATATTTTAAAAATAAAATAAAATCATAGGATGTATATTGTTTATTACAACATTGCAACCATCATAATTGGCATTTTTTGATTCCATAATTAAACTATTGACATTTTAGTGTATTGAATCATTCTCTACTACTGTCTATTTACTACTTTTTACTATATGTTGTACAATTTGAAATGATCTGAAATTGTTGAAGCATGAGGTAGCTTTGCCTAGAATAGAGAATCCAAAGAAACACCAAAATTTGGGCCTTTTTCTATTAGAAAAATGAGCTTGTGAAGTGCAGCTACCTGATTTTTGCAGTGGCAAAAAAATGATTTCCATGAATTTGAATGCTTATATCTTGCAATCCACAAGCTGGAAATTTTTGAAATTTTTACCACATGTTCTCAAGTCAGCACACTGCAAGATCCTATGGGTACATTGCCAAACAAATTTTTTATTTCAAAAATTTGATACTTGTACTAAAAATGGCAGTTCTTGGAGGATTTTTGGTGAAAACATAGTCATGGAACTTCAGTGGTTCGGTCTGAAATGACCCTAAACTACCCTGGGTGATGGCGAAAAGTGGTAGGTGCAACCAAGTGCATCCACGAGGTTGCCGGTTCAATTCCCTGTGCCGACATTTGCTTGCGTGGGGGTTGTTTATGTTCCGCCGCTTGTGTCCAGACGGGGATAACCTATGGCGTAATTCCGGCTCATTTTCCGGTTGCCATGGATGTGTCGTGTCAGTCCACACTCCGACCCAGGTCGTATGTTATCAAAAAAAAAAAAAAAAAAAAACTTCAGTGGTTAATGTGACTGCATCCACTATTCACGTCCTCTCACACTAATTGAAATCAACCTGAGTTAAATTCTTTACTTCAATTGAGTTCTTATTTTGGGATACACCATAAAATATTACTAGTATTAGTTTCCACTCCTACCAGAGTACCAGCAAGCCTAATCTCACAAATAGATTTCACCTTTCCCTCTCACATTCCGCAACTCATGCAAATTCAAATAAAAGTACCGAATTGCAGTGCTAAAATTGGGTATGCAAAAGGTCAACCACCAGTGACCGACAGCCACGTGGGTTTCTCCAACTCCAAAAGCCATTCAATACTCCTCACTCTCCAAATTTAGCATTCCTCTCCACCAGCCGAATTTCAGGATTTTTCAGCTCAGCTGCTCCGTCTCAGGTGGATCTCCATAAATTTTCGCAACACAGCACCATTCTATTTTTGATACCCAGAGAACGTGCTTCCCCCTTTTACCAAACTATCCGTCAATCGTCTTGCCACTCAGTTGCCACTCACTGCAAATTCTCTGACACTCTTGACCCTCATCAGCTTTACTGCCATTTTCCGCAGGCTCATCGAACTGTGTTTTTGCACTCCTTGTGTACCGGTGGCTCTTCAGAGTTCAGCTCTCATTAGCCTCCGTTGTAGTGTTTTTTTCTGACAGAGCTTTAATGCGGGATTTGCAACGCCATATCCATCAGGATTTGACAATGTGAGTCGAAGTTGACTCGACTGACGGGCATTCAACTAAGTTAGAAGAGTTGATTGATTCTTCAGTTGCCGTATCGCCGCTGGATTGTAGCTGCTTGCACCGAGTTTGTAGCTGAGTTGAGGAGTGGTGGCTTTGATGGCTTTGATGGCTTTCGTTGTAGAATTTTATTGCAAGCTCATTGATGGAGGAACTCGAGTGTGAAGCATTCCGGATAATGCGGAACTGGGGTGCAATTTTGCGCGAGTTCGATGTAAGAACGAAAACTTCGGGCGCGTCTTAAAGAGGTGAGATCGAGACTACACTAAATAGCACTGTTGTGGTGAATCCATTCTAGTTTGATTTTGAACAGTGCCGTATAATCAATAAAGTCAATGTTGTTTGTTTTCCTGTCTGTTTAAGTTGTGAGGCTGAGTAGGTGTAGGCGAACAGGGCAAGATTGTGGATAGAGCTGCAAGGAATTCGGTACGCCATGGATTTGTGGACGTTAATTAATTGTTACTTAAGAGCATTGTAATGAATCGTGGCTTTCTTTTGCTGGGTTTGAGGGATTCAGTGTCGGAGATTTGGTAAGGGTAGAATGCATTGCAGGGGGCTGTTTGTAAACTTAGCATTGTAAAGGATTCCTTCACCCTCCCCTAGGCCTGCTATTTTGAAGGCCGCCTGCAAGTGGAAACCTACAATCCCAGTTTGTGGGTGCTCGTTAAAGATCTTCGTAAAACACAAACCTTATGGAGCAGAGTGAGTGGGGTTTATGTTAAGGCTGAACTGCCGAACTACAGATTACTGTTTAATAAGAAATTCTTGAAATAGGGTTCTCATTCAGCACTAAGCATCTAAGATATATGGCAAGTCATTCGATGCCATACCAATTCATCACTGTCTATACTACTTCTGTTCCCAATGTGGACACGAGACTGGAAATTCATTGTCTTCAGGAATGTCTATGGATCATTCAGAAACCCTAAATTTCTGTCAAAATCACTTATGCTAAACCCTAAAAGTTTCGCACTCAATTTCAGCGATTCATACATTCAATGTGATGTCTGTATCACCTGCAATATGAGGTGATGGCTAATATGGGGTGCACAAAGCTTCGACATGGAAAAAGTATTCTCTAATGCTTTGTGCACGTTTCTTCATCACCAGGTATGCCCAAGATGGCTAGAACCTGAAAGTGTACTTGGGACTTCCAAGATGGGGCGTGGCCAACAAATGAGCATTAATGTGTCTTGGCACAGCTTTGTGAGTTTAGGGTACTTAGGGTTTAGTGGTTTTAGTGGTTTAGGGTTTAGGAGAAAACCCACATTGCGTCTTATCTGGAATCTCACTTCGCAGAGCTCTCGTGTGCTGTGTGCTCTGCATTGCAGGGAGTTGCAACTTGTTGAAAGGGAGTTGGGTGCCCGACACACGGCCACCGGCGTATACCAACGCAACTTGCGATTTTATTCTGGAAGCCCAGAATTGTGTGAAAAATGGGCGGCCAGACACAGGGTATTTGTATTGGAAGTGGCAACCGGAGCAATGCATCCTCCCTCAAATCCAACCCCGCGTCTTCTTAACCGCCATGCGAAACCGGTCCATGGCTTTTGTGGGCGACTCCATTGCACGCAATCAATTCCAATCCCTCCTTTGCCTTTTGTCCCAGGTACTTGTCCTTCGCTCTTGCCATGTCCTCCTTAGTTTTTCTTCCTATTTCAGTTTCATTTACATCACTCATAAAATGTCTGCTCAACTTAGTTTGAGTTCCAAATAACATGGTGTGCATCCGACAAGCATTTTGTTATCTCATGTTTCTCATGCAGTGATAGTCTGATCTTTGTTTGTTTGTTTGTTTGTTGATGGGTTTTGTTTTGTTTTGGTATGTGGCAGGGTGAGAGGCCTGAAAACACATATAAAGCTCCAGACGATCGAGACAATGTGTTTGTGTTCCGTGAACATAACTTCACAATGGCAGTGTACTGGTCTCCGTACCTGGTGCGTGTGGATTCCAGGCAGATTACGCTGCCTAACAATGCAACAGAAAATGGGGTCGACGTTCACCTTGATCAACTGGACGAAGCTTTGCTGAAACGCTTACCCGGCATTGACATTCTACAAATCTCTACAGGTTGGTACCTTTTTTGATAATCCTAACCCTAATATTATACCCAACCTGTGGTCGGTTTGATGAATGCACTAGAAATAGGTAGCTTACTTTGGATTGTCGAATCTCCTTCTTTGTAGAAGAGGAGAGCCTGAAAGCTTGAATCTAATGATTTATAGTGGTTATTATAAAAGGAATATCTTGTAGAATTATTGAAGAAGGGAATGGACTAGCACCTTGGGATTCAAGCATGTTTTATATGATTTCTTCTTTCCATGAATACATTTTCTTATCTTCAAAAGCTTTCTCAATGATTTCAACTCGTTTAGATATGAAAGCAACCAATTTTGAACATTTGGGTACCTAGGGTGCTCCATTTGCATTCATGTTCCCTTATATTTTGTTGTTGCTTGATGTTCAGGACAATGGTGGTTCAAGTTTGCCTATTACATGCAAAATGGTCAAACCATTGGATGCCACACGTGGCCTGGAATGCCGGAGTGTACGGATTTAGGATTCACAAMYCCGTACRGCATGGCCRTCCATAACATCTTGCKAGGGGTGYTGTCCGTACGAGGGTTCACRGGCACCACGATTTTGCGCTCTTTTGCTCCAGATCATTTTGAGGGGGGGTCATGGAGCAGCGATGGCCAATGTGTGCGCATGGAACCSGGAGGTGTGCCCATATCAGACATGAGCAATGCGATGTACCAAGTTCAAATCCAAGTGTTTCAAAAYGTCACGAGTAAGTACATTGATTTGTGATGATAGCAATTACCATATCTTCTCAATGGAACCTTCAATTTTTGATGATACTAAATAGCATGTCAACGGAAGCCATTTTTCATTTTTGTAGAGGTGTTAATTAACTAGTGGAAACATGGTTTGTGTAGACAAGAGAAGAGACCACAAGGAGGTCCACAATTGGTGTAATTGACATGTGGTTGAGGGTTTTGGTGGGTCATTTTCTTGGTCTATACAGATCATGTTTTTTCCATTTGTGCAACTAGGCATTAGATTTGGATATGATCAATATGATTGGCCCATTATAAATCACAAAGTCTTGGTTAACCTTGCAGGTGCTTTAAGTGCTTCTGAGAAACAACGATTGAGACTATTGGATATCACAAACCTTGCACAAGAGCGACCTGACGGCCACCCAAATGCATATAGAACCCCACACCCATTTTCAAACAAAGACTCGGGGCAAAGGATCCAAAAGGATTGTCTGCATTGGTGCCTTCCTGGGCCTATTGATACATGGAATGAGCTTCTTGTGGAGACCTTGCGTGATGTATGGTACGGCTAAATGTGCAGCTATGGTACAAGAGACTCTAATCCCACAAGTACTCTTTGATTTAAGCCTTTTTCCAACAAGAAAAAAGTCATGTACATTAGCAATATAGCCATCAAACTTCTTATCTAGTAGTGTGCACTCTAACCTCCTTACTTCAATTGTCTAGTTGAAAATTAGATCAACTATCATACAGTTTGAATTTGTGATACTTCTACTTAAGTCCATTATGATGTGATAACCTTGGTAGATGTTCTTAGAATGTCATTGTAGAAATTATCAAATTTAGAAGATCTAAATGTAGCATTATTTGAATTGGTTTTTGAGTTGCAACCTACTCAAATTTCCTCACATTCATTGTACATGTAATTTTTATTGATGCAAAGTCTCTTCTTCTTTGATTCAAAGCCAACATACCTTACGAGCAGTTTCAATTCCATTTGCAGAGTGAGTCTAAATTCTATATTTGGATTTAAAAAGAGTTTAATTTATTTTTATAATTTTTTCATTAAAAATGAAATTACTATGAATATTTTCATGAACATTCTATATGACCTATCTTTGTTAAGCAGGTCATTCTATTTTTGATCATAGGCTTGTTACAAAATTGATATAAGTGATAATTGTTGGTGGCTTTCAATGTACATATTGTGATCATTCTATGCTTTCAATGTACACTTCTTGGACATTCATGTTGTTCCAGCTTGTATGCATTGATTGTGAGCTATAATGTAAACCACAATTGATTGAAAATACACCAACGCTAACTTTCTTTGTGACACTAGGTCTGATATAAGGTAGATTGCTGTTAAAGCGCCCATGCTCTAAAAGCAATCATGATGCAGAGGTACATTTTGCTTTCTTCAATGTACCAGCAATGTACATTTCAGGAGGTGGTCGCTTTTAGTGACCACTKCWTTACAACTTCAAAAWTTTGTAACTAAWTCYWSGAAGGTYYRAAAAATATGAAACGACTTGGGTTAGATGCCAATTCCTTTTTCCTTCCTATGAAAATTTACTGAAAATTGTTTCAAGGAGTTTAGCTTCCCTGAAAACGCAATCAGCTCTTAAATGGTCGCTTTAAGAGTAGTCTACCTTAATGCAAAAGTACTTCATCCCATATTGTTGTGTATTTTGGTGTGGGGATTTGAATGAATTTATTCTTCATTCATACCAATATTGAAGTGGACTACAGTTCTTTCTATTCACTTTTTCTATTTGTTTTGCTAGCATTGATGTGAAATCAGGAACATATAGACTTTCATTTTTTTTTAACTTTATAATGTTGTTGCGGACACTAAGTGTGCACTAATGGATAGCAAAAAATCCTCGTATGTAAAATAGAGGTGCATTTGTTCATCCTTGGAATTGTGTGTGAAAAGGGAAGGTCTTGAGTAGTAATTTCACCTACAATGAGTACTTTTCGTACTTTTTTAACAAATGATTCACATGGTATCAAAAAAGTTGATATCCATGGTGACCAATCCTGGGTTCCAAAGTTAACATGAACATGTAGAAGTATGGGGCCTATTGTTGAGGTAGAAAACCAAAAATGATCAAATTCCTAGATGGAATTGAAATGTGCATTCTTCAATTCTATTGTGACCCTTGAAAGTCTTTGTTTGGACACTTTTTATCTTTTGTAAAGTTTCTAAGTTAACCCCTAAAGGACCATTGTCCCCTCGGGGGACAGAATGGAAATCGGGTAGGCTCCTAATGAAGGGATTTGTGTCTGGATGAATTGAATTGTTTTTTTTTTATAGGAAATAGAGATTTATAAGGGCTATGTGAGGGAAAAAAAACCAAGACATTTGGATTTGTCATTCAAAAGTTATACCACATGGAAGTCAATTTCCACATGGGGGGTAGACCGGGCAGGGTTGACTTTGGGAAATAATTTATTTGGGCACTCTAAGCAAGGTAGAGAGTTGCACGGGTGAGGGGAGCAGGTAACTCGGTGGAAGTAAAGGAGCAAGGAGAAGCAAAGGAGAGCCAGATGGGAGCAGGGGGGAACAACATGGGAGCGGGTGGGGAGTTGGAGGGAAACGAGGGAACACAGTGGGAACATATCTCGACCCTTTTTCCATGCCATGCCCAAAGTCATATTTCTTTCATTCTCCACATAGTGCTTTTAAATTCCATGGGAAATAGAGTTTTAATTTTTTTCCAAATATTTTTTTTGAGATTGTAAAGGCATACCATATGTTTCAATCCACCGGTTGGATTCTTGAGTTTTAGAACTATATGGTGGAAAATTTGCTTGGAAAATTAGGTGAGGCATTGTGAACTTTTGGACATTAATTGTTGCATTGCAAGATTTTTTGGATGTGTTCCATGTCTTTTTTTGCCTTGAAAGTTTTTGGAGACATTTCTAACATGATCAAGATTATGCTAAATTTTTAAATTCAGCAGCCATAGTGGAAAGATTTATCATAATCAATGGTCAAAGGTAGCTAAAGTTATTAGGCACAATGGGAAAAAAAAAATCACTACAAATGCTTATATCTTTCAATCCATATGGTCAAATGTCACAAATCCCTTCATTAGGAGCCTAAGTCTAAATTTTTTTGTACATTAACTTTTTGTTACAATTGCTTATAAACCACCTTCAAAATTATAGCTTATATGCCAATAACTATGTACATATCGGGCTAGCGAAACGCTAAATAATAAGTCTTGAAGAGCAGCTCTACATTGAATATAAGTATATCACTGTGGACATTGGTAAATTTCATATGAAAAGTATGCAATTACTTCTTGTACTTACCATTATTTTCATTCTTTGACCCTCCAAAATTCTCAATACTTTGTTTAGAATCAAATTTAGGAGGAATTCAAGTTTCCAAATTCAAATATCATATTAATCCCCAATTGACTAAAGAGATTACTTTTGGGCTTTTTGAGAACTTATCAAGGAAGTCTCTATTGACTTCGTAATTTATAATTTTTGTATGGAAATTTTAGAGTGGATGCTAATAATCATGATCAATATGTAAAGTTTTGTTTCACATCATTCTAATAAATAGTGCAAAAGTCGTGAGCTTTTAAAAATTTTATAATGTCAAGTTGGGTAGCTAAAAATATGATCTAAAGAAGATTGATTAATTTTATTTGATTGTATAGATTGATACCTAGTCAAGAACATTTGAACCATTTAATTCCAAATAATAAGGTAAAAGTCATTAGGAGTTTTCTTTTGTGAGTTATGAAGTAGAAAAAAAATACATAAAGTCATTTTTAAACTCAACATCAAAAATTTCCAAAAGAATAAAAATTCATGGTATGTATGTTGCTTACAAGAACACTCTCACCATTGAGATTTACAATGATTAATTTCTTGTAAGAGTTATTACAAGTTAAATTTTTTCTTTCATCGATTACTACTTTCTATTTTATAATGCTTTTAAAGATGAATACAGAGGTTTTTCAGTCAAGTTTTTTTTTGTGTAATCTCAATCTATTTTCCACATGTTGAATAAATTCCTTAAATTATAGGACATATATGTTTTTTCCTAAATCTGTTGAAAGACAAACCTTTACCTTCGAGAAGTGCATAAAAATACTATTTTTGCATGTTTGGGTAAATTGAGCTTGCAATCATTGGGGATTTTTATTCTAAAATGTTGAATGCATTTGAATACATGAATCAAAGTATTCTACGGTCAGATTTGTTAAAGAATAATTGTAGATGAAGATTTTGCCTTGCTTTGGGTCAAGTATATTGATGAAGTTTTGGATTCCTAATAAAGTAGGGATTAAAATATTAGCAATACCAATCAAAGATTATATCTCTAAATAGTCAAACTAAATTTATTATGATTATTTAAAAAAAATCATAATAAATAATTATAACTCTCCTAAATATCTCAATTATTATTTCAGAGCTAAAAAAATACATACAATAGTAGGTACAACACTGCTAGCATGTAAGCCTATAAATGTGAGCCTACAAGCTTTGAGCCTAAGTGTAAGTAGGTACTTTACAACTATTGAAAAAACCTCCAACATAGGTACTCTTCAACCATAGAAAGTACCTATAATATAGTCATCTACACATTCTAKAACATAAATATCCCATAACCATAGAAGATGCTTATACCATAGGCACCTACAAGCATAGGTATATATAATCATGGAAGGTACCTATATATAAATGTCTAGGCTCTTAGGCTCAAGATCCTTATCTCATATGCTAGCACCGCTCATAGTAGGCATCAGAATTGCAATTTAAAACAAAAATTAAACTTAAAGTTTATATAAGTGGTGCGTCAAGTAAGACAAATGTAGAACTTTCAATATTAATAAAAAAACTTGCATTTTAGGTGACAAGCCCCAATTTTTTCAATGGATTTTAGGTGATGTTTAGGTGCCATTTAATGCAACACCTTCATGTTTTTATGTCAATATTAATGGTTCGTTGGATGTTTTTGTTGACATAAAAACAAAGAGTTGTTGAATTGGATGTCAAGTGGACATCACCTAAAATTCGTTGAAAAAAATCAGACTAGTCACCTAAAACATGGGTTTCTTATAGTGTTTGAAATCCTTTTCTCATATAAGAAAAACTAGGAAGCAACAAGGGAATGCCAAAGAGATAATGACAAAAAAGATTCTTAGAATTTTGAAACTCCTCAAAATTTACCCCTTCCTCTAACATTTTGAAGAACATTTAAACTTCACTATTAATGATGAAGTTGATGGTTGGCCTCAAATGTATAAACTTTTTTTGAAAACTCATTAGTTTAATCTTTGCTCCAATATTTAGTTCTAGAAATGCCTAATCTAAAATGCAAAATTGTCTTCAACTTTCTTCATTAACCCCTAAAGGACCAACCTCCGTTTTCAGGCTATATAGCAATTTTGGGCAAGTACATGTGATTGGAGATTTGCATATTTTGGCCCAACATATATTAGAAGGTGGGGAGAAGAAATATCTTTCATATGCACTAAATTTCATGACATTTGGAAATATGATTTAAAAGTTATGGCCTAATGGGTTATTGCAAGAAACTCAATCCGGTTTTTGTAGCATTTTGCACAATACTCATGATTTTTTGGGGAGTATTGTATAACTAGAAAAAAAATTAATATTAAATATATGTTTAATGTATATACCTTTAAGAAGAAGGTACCTTAGGAAAAAAAAGTATAGAAAAATTCTCTAAGTGAGAGAACTAGAAAAGTGCAAAATCTCATGAAAATACGTACTTTGATGTTTTAATTTATAAAATGTAGGATAGATGATTTTCAAAGAAACCAAAAATCTCAAATTTGGGAAGACTTCATGGTGAAGAGATTTCACCAAAAGAATGATCTTAAAACCATTTTCAATGTTTAGAATTGTGCACACAAAGAAGCCCTATTTGCATGATTGTAGAGGACATAAAATAATGTTTTTTTAAGTGACCTTTGGTAGTCTCATGCTTGCCTAGTATGGGAATAGACAACAAAAATTTCATCTCTAGATCATTAATTTTGGATACTCCCGAGTACTAAGAAGTCCTATATTGCAAAGTGTGACAAATTAGCTAAATCAAAATTTAAATATAAATTGATTTTTATAAATTTTTGAAAAATAATAATATGATCACTATCAAGTTAACCATCTCCAATAAAAATTTCAAGGTAATTGGGTTCATGCTTCAAAAGTTATAGCACATGACAACTCTATCATTCCAAATTTGACACAAAATAGTATTCGTCTTTCTTGCAATCACCCTAGTATGTTACTTTTTTTGTAAATGGGCATTCTTGGCAAATTAAAAAAAATCGCTTTCTTCGAAAACAAAATCTTGAAATTGATTTTTCAAGAATTTTATATCTATGAAAAGCTTTGAATCATTCTATTTTAATCAATGACTCAAAAGTTATGAGGATTTTTGTTTGTAGGCAATTATGGATTTTTATTCTAAAATAACTTTAAAGTCTTTTACTCAATTTCAATTTTTTTGGAAAAAAAATAAAATCATAGAATATTTTTTATTACAACATTTGACCATTGGGATTGGCATTTTTTAATTCCATCATTCAATTCTTAACAATTTTGTGTTTTGAATCATTCTCTACTACTGTGTACTTACTATATTTTTCTTATATATTGTATGATTCCAAATGACTTAAAATTATCCAAGCATATGGCCAACTTGTCTAGAAAAAATAATTTAAAGAAGCACCACCATTTTGGACATTTGTTCATAGAAAATTTAGCTTGTGAAGTGCAATTGCCTTGTTTTTCTGTAGGGCCAAAAAAATGATTTCAGTGAATTCGAATGCTTATATTTTGCAATCCACAAGGTGAAAATTTCTGAAATTTTTACCGCGTGTTCTCAAGTCAGCATTTTACAAGATTCTATGGTTACATGTGTCAAAAAAACATGTTTTTTTTCAAAAACTTGATGCTTGTACTAAAAATGGCAATTCTAGAGCATTTTTGGTGAAAACATAGTCATGGAAATTTAAGGGTTTAAAACAAGTCTTACATATTAGGGATTGCATAACATTCAGTAGCAGCACTACTAATTGCTTTCCTCCCACGAAATGGTGTGGAATATTCCACACCATATCAGTAGCTATGAGGTCACATGTCAAATTTGTGAGAATGTTAGCAAGAAAGGAATTGGGTTGAAACTAATGCACACTAATGGAGGGCCATTAGTAATTTAATTCGTTTTGCAAGTAGTTCTTTGGCACCAAAAAGTAGTTGACAAGTGGCTCCATTAACATTTTCTAAAGCATGGTATGTGTTTAACGGTGTTAGATTACCATGCATTCAAATTTGGCCCTCCAAATTTGGATGGATGATGTTGAAGAAAGGAAAAGGCAGGTTGGGTGAAGACTACTAAATGCTATGAGCATTTCAACAAGCTCAACAAACTTCTTTACTTTGCACCATTTTCAATAAAGAAGAAAGTTCAACAAGTTCACTCATCCACTCATCCACTCATCCGTTGCCACATTAGGTGTTCAACTTATAGGACAATGCCTGAGAAGGATGGCATTGCGTGCAAAAAGGGCTGTCAAGGAGAGCAGAGCCCAACAAGGAGGCACTCTTTTGCAAGCAATGCCCAACGACGAGAGCCATTGGCCCGGCGTAAACCACTACCGGGAAATACAAAACTTTGGATGACTAAAAAAAATTTGGATGTAAAATCCGTAATGCCTGATTACGCAATTTTGCCCACGTAATCGGGCATTCCGGGCATGAAAACCTAATTACTTCCGGGGAATGAACAGCGCATTTCCCGGCAGTGGTTTACGATTTGGGCAAACTGAGCTCCACTCTTGTGACTCTTTATCACAAAGAATCTTTGCAAGTTTTCAAAAAATATATAAAAACCTTGTGCCCTCTATCAACTATCAACCCCAAACCCTAAAAACCATAGAAAAAGAAAATGGAAAAGAAAAAAAGAAAAGAAAAGCCCCAAAGATTCGAAGATTTTCCTCTCTCTCTCTCTTCGAAGCTTTCTCGATCATCGTCTCCGTCTCCCATTGCATTCAACGTCTGCATTGTGGCCATTCWCGAACGTCGCCTTACAGGAGCTTCCTTAAAATCGGTTTCCCTTTGTCTTCTGAGCAACCTCGTTCAGAGCTTTTCATCATGCTGCCCGGCATTCCTGCCCACATTGCCGAAAGTGCCCGCTGCGTATGTCTCTCGCTACTTTCTTCGCAGAATTTAGGATTTACGGGCTGTGACATTGTTATCAAAAACAATAATCTGAGCTTAGATCTTCTGGAGATTGAGCAGGTAGTTCCAGGTTTGATGCTGAAATTGAGAAATTRCTGAAAATTGCGATTTGTGCAGTTGTTTCGGGAATGCATGCGACGGGCGGATTTCGTAGGCAATCAGGTGCGACCTTTCTCTGCGGATTAGATAAATTGCCAAGCATCTGCTATTTGTTCTCTGTGTTTATAATTCTCAGCTTTAGGTTTTGTGGCAAGATTGGAACTGTGTGGTTAAGCTTTCGATGTATCGGAGGAGGAATGTTTACTGTGAATYGTTCTCTAGGGTTCTCTCGTTCTCAGGAAGCTTTTTTTTATTGAACCGGAGGTAGGGTGCAAAAGGTCCTGGTAGTGTAATCAATGACTGTACTTCGAGTTTCAATTGAGGTTTTGTGTGCTCAATTCTGATCGAATGTTGTTTACATATATGGATATTCATGTATGTATTTTAGAATTTTGTATTTTTTAAGAGAATTGCAGAGAATGCGGTTCTATTGAGCTATAATGCTCCTGATATAAAGTATTGAGATCACAAGATGCAAGATGCATTAGAAGGCGCGTGGCAAGTATGAGACCACCAGTTTTAGTTTTTATTTGAGATTTCTTGCTCATTTCCGGGTCAAATCATGCGAGTGGTAGCTTGTTAATAAGCTATGACCAATGCGCTTCTTACATGCCAATGCGCTTCTTACATGCCAATGCACTTGTTCTCATTCTCAGTGTTTACAGTAACTGCTTGAAGTTTGTTGGCTAGGCTTTTCAGCAAAGCTTTTGTACACACCATTCAGGTTTTAGGATGCCCTGCAGTAATGATTAAAATTGTAGGCACATTTAATCTTTGTCACTGCTATATTTGTTCCCTCTCAGGTCCCTCCCCGTGACTGTGGTGTGKTTAATGAATCCCTCCTATTTGGACATTGTTCTGTTGTGCTAACTTCAAGTGCGTGTGGGCAGCATGGAAATAAAGTGGTGCTGAAATCTCTCGTGCGAGAACAGTTCAGAAGAAATATGCACGAGACTGATCCTCAAAAAATTGAAGAACAGAAACAAGCGTAAGTTTGCCCACATTGTAAAATTTGCTCCTTAGCTGTTTTCTTCCTCCTCAATCTTATTATCTTCATTACGCCACATATCTTATTCAGTTTACGGTACCCTAATTTTTAGGTTGAATGCTAATCCAAACACCATATATCTTTAATGTGTACCTATTGATGTGTTCCATGTATTGAGGTTTGGATGTCATGTTTTCCACTTGTTGAATGTATACTTGTCAATTGACTATTCACTTAAAAAGCGTGAAGTTCTGATGTTCCAATGTACGCAATCGAACTAAAAACAATTATTTCACTCTCTAGCACGCTGTTTTGGTTTAACTTCAAATTATGAATGATATCAAATAGCAGTCGCATGAACTTTGGAATTTACATTGACAGCGAGGCTATTTATTTTGTTCTAGCCGGATGATGTATTGGCCGTGAAACATTATAGCAATTTCGGAAAGTTGAACTGCATCCCATTTTTTATTTTTCTGGCAGGGCTGCACGAGCGTTGTTCAATCACATGTACTACGAAGCAAGTCGYATGGCTGCAGAACAAGGAGAGGATGTACTAATCAAGGAATCGCTGCTGGGGTTRCCAAAACCGGCTCTTGGAATGACTTTACAAGACGAGGACAACAGATCCTCGGGGTGAAGACCTTAGAAATGCTTGCTCCCATTGGGTGACTAAGTCAAGTTCAATGACAACGAAGAAAGCCAATACTGGTGGTGCATGATACAAATTGAGAGATGATTATTGTTWTGCTCAGAAATTTCATTAGTCTTAGCAATCAGTTTAGCRCTGTAGCTCTCTGTCTGRAGAATCAACCAGTACCACATTGTTATGACAGCTTGGGGAAACTGCCCCATTAACGCACTTTCTGTTTTCCTTCTGGCGGCATTCGTTTCTCGCACTTGCTTTGAACTTAGAGTGTGTACCTGTACAGCTGCTTTCGATTGGTGGGATGCTTGGAGTGTTCTACCTAAACCCTTAACCTTGAGTGCCACCCTTCCACTTGTGTATTGTGTTTTCACAGGCATCTCTGATTACCACAAGAGCCTATAAGCTGGTTCACCTACAAGCTTCCTTGGCCTGTGTTAGTCTCCTTTAAGGTAAGAAATGTCTCGATTATTTCTTTACTTAAGCTTCTTTCCTTTACTTAAGCTTCTTTGAAGTCAATATTTTGTGCAATTGCTACTGGTGTTGAGAAAGATAGAATAACAGCAGCTTTGCCATCGATAGTTAAAAGGAAACTGTAGGGGTTCTAAGACCTTCATTATGTCTTCATCAGGGAGAGGATTAGGAAATGTTAGAGCTGACCTGCAGAAGAATGCGATTTCAGAACTTCATTGCAATACTCTACGAGGGTCTAGTGCATTGTGTCCAATTTGGTAACACACTTGCAATTTATGGAGCAGTAATTGTGAGCTTTGACACCCCTTTTGTATCTTCTTACATTTAAGCTAGGAAAAGTAGGGGTTGTGATCGGTTGTTGCARTACTCTTGATCATCTTCACTACCCTGCATGTGGAGCAAGTCTCAAAATCATCGTGGTTGCGGTTGGCTACTGCACTCAAATTCTAGAATAATCTATGATATCTGCAACTAGTGGACGAAACTGAGATAATTTTGAGCAGCGATTGGGTTGCTTTTTAGAAAAAGGATTATTTGATCGGTCATTTAAGATTATGTCCCTAGGAGGTTTCTATTATCTTTGGGCAGAGAAATGCACGAAATAATATTTTAGATTGAGAAGGCATGGAGTAGATATTAATCCCAACAGGCAGCACAACTCATGCAGCTACCCAGAAGAGTGGTGGAGGCGGTGCGAAGTTGCAGACAGGCTCTTCCACAACGCAGCGTGAGCAGCCTAAGCAGCGACGTCGACAGCATAGCTGCTGCTCCCCAGCAACAAGCGCTGCGATTATGGGCTGAAGCAGGTAACAGTGAACTTTTCTTGCACAAATGTTTTATGAGAAAATCCTTGCGAACTTAAGTAAAGGAGGCTCTGCCAATAGTGTAGAAATTGCTAGTGATTTTTTGGTCAAATGGAGCCCAATAATGTTTCAAATGTAAGTAAGTTGTTACAAAATATAGAATATTKGACCACAATGACTACTCCCGAATCAAGCGTCTAATTGGACCTCAAGTTTCRTGTATTTTAAGGTTGWTTTGTGTAGGTCATATGAAGGCTTTCTTCTTTTCAATTATATTTAGGCAATGAACACATGCAATGTTCTTCATTGATTTTGGTGATATAAAATTAAACCCTTCTGAATTTATGCTTTTCACAATATTAAACATTTTCAACAACACTGCGGACACTTTTCTCRTAATGGGAGGGAGTAAAAAAAGTCTTAGGGCTGTATCAATTTTGATCATTTGAAGCATTTCATTGGCAGTTGCGGAGATGCCTGCTCTAGTTCCTGGAGGCTTGTGTGATGCTCCTCTTCTTTCTGGGTTTGCAGTACTGGTGGAGTTCGTGATTGTGCACCACGGCCACCGGAATGTGAGGTTGTCAGCTTGACCTTGACTCAATTTTCGGCGTCCAAAGTTAACTTATCATACTCCAACAGTAGTAGTAAGGAGACTACTCACCATGGAGAGCATGAAGCTGGTTCTTCCTCGGGGCATATTCAGTTACTCACAGCAGTCATCGTTACTGGGGTAGTCACACCTTCTTCACTCCTCACAAATTCTCGAGTGAATGGGGACGTGTCAATTTGGGATTGGCTTTYTGTTGGCTCTCCAAAGCCGAATATTCTTATTGTGAAGAGTCMTCGGCGTCCATTATTTTCCTCCGGCGGTGAATAATGGACTTGGAGAACCCTTCACACGATAAGAATATTCTACCACCCTTGCTTTTTGCCTTTGTATTGCTTCTCCATTTGTTCCTTTTGTTATGCTATGGTTCTTTTAGTTATGCTATGGTGACTTTAGCACAACTTTCGTTGCATGCAACACCATTCTCCGTTTTCATTCTCCACTCACAAGATTGGGGTGTCATGCCTTCTTCACAAATTTGCGCTCCTGATTGGCTCCTCATTTATCTCAATCTTCAAAGAATTTTTGTGGGGTGAAGAAGGTGTGACTACCTCTATTGTGATTCGTGTTAGCAATGAGATCCAACGAATTGGCACTTTCTACGATAYTRTGCACGTAAGTGAGCTTGATTTTTTTCACCTTTTGGAAGTTGTGATTGTGAGTCAAYTTCGTATTGTTTATACCAGTGTTGGGGGGCTTTCATTTGTTTCTTAGATCTATCTTTTGACTTCTGTTCATGTTCATTGTTTTTATACTCAACTTTGACGCCGCTTTGCCACCAAGCTTGCATGTCCTCTTTGGGTTTKGGGTCCTTGGGATCCTTCACAAATGTTTTGCTCTCATTATTTATGAAAAGATTCCACTCATTGGTACATGGTCTGCATAAACCAAGGGAATAGCACAAGAAGAGCCCCTCTATGTAGACCATATTTCCACTATTGTTGGACATGAATGACCATGTAGTGGAGTTTCAAATAAGAGTCCAGAGAGATTTTGAGCCAAGCTAGTAAGTATCCTAATTCTTATTATTAATCAGTTGTCATTAATATGTTCTGGATATCTCTTGTATAATACTTAAAACAATACATTCTATGAAATCCAATGTGGCTCATAACGTTATTTAGCAATGCAAGGCACAAAACTATTCAGATGAGTTCCATGTTCCTTTCATACCAATCCAACCAAATTAGGCAAAATATTATGTCATTGTGAGTTTGTAAAATTCAATTAAAATGTCATGTTTGTAGGAGAAATTGTCATTGACAAGATGACATAACTATAAAATGACCARCAATAGGCTTGAGATAGARGAACAATGAAATAGAGTCATGTTGTTAGATAAAAAGAAGAGTTTCTTTGATTGAATTATCTTGTCTTATATAGATTCGAAATGACACTCCACCTCCAATGTAGAATAATTTTAACAAACAATTTTGATTTSAATTGGCAATTTGATAAAGTGGACTTGCTGACATTTAACTAATTTACTAGGTGCTCTTGTTGATTGTTTCAGGTGTGGGTGCAAATTACTAACTAAATTCTTACACCAATTCTCAAAGATAGTGAATTTTGAACGTATAGTGGGGTAGAGGTACCATGAGGCCTCACTATCAAGTATTCAAATAATTTTAAGTTTTTCATACCCCCTCTATTTCTTCTATCTTATATTTTTGAAAAACCACTTTAATTGACAATCAATATGGAACAATTCATTCCGTATCCCATATCCCGTATTTATTACTATATGTATTTAGTACTATACGTATTCAATAGTATATGTATTAAGTATTATACATATTCAATACTATATATATTCAATACTATACATATTCAATATCCATATTTTGTATCCGTATCCAATATCTATACCACATCTGTATCTACTATTCACTATGCATTTGTTTACGATATTGTATCCGTATCCATATTTATATTTGGATGGCTCAGATTAAATCTCGCAAGATCAATGGTTTGTGATTTTTTGAGAAATCAACAGCAATTTTGAAGGTAAGCATTTGTTTTTAACCCCTAGAGGACCAAACTGCGTTTTTTGGCAACATAGCAATTTCGGGCAGCTCACTATGAATGGAGTTTTCATTATTTTTCTTTGAATGTTTTACACAATATGTGTCCAAGGAGTAGCTTTAAGGCCCAACAATTTTCATAACATTTGACTACCCCGTTAAAAAGTTATTGACTACCCCGTTAAAAAGTTATTGACTACCCCGTTAAAAAGTTATTGACTACCCCGTTAAAAAGTTATTGACTACACCGTTAAAAAGTTATTGACTACATTGTTAAAAAGTTATTTGACTACACCGTTAAAAAAATTTCATAACATTTGACTACACCGTTAAAAAATTTATTTTTACCATAGGTGTATATTCCAATGGCTCCACAACATAGCACATCTATCTTGAGAAAACTAATCTACGTATAAATCCTTGATATTAAAAAATTGAATCAACATATGTAAACACTCAATTATATTTCAAAAATATATATTTTTCCAAAGAAACTGGAACCAAGGATTCCAAAGTTTCGTATATTTAATTTACTCAAAAATATTATTCCTAAAGAAACATTGTCCCCTCAGGCAACAATTGAAATTTAGGCAAGTTCCAATGATCTCCATTTTAGCAAGGTTTTTAAAAATCTATTAAAGATAGGAGGATGAACTACCTTTTGTAAACACAATTTTTATTTTAGCCATTAGTAGGGAACAAATGTCTAGTCATCTTCACTACATAATATGTCTGAGCTTGGTCAAAATTCATTAAATTTTTTCATTACAACACACATTTCAAAAAAATTCACATGACTGCTTAAATATATATTTGAAATTTAATCTCAATTTTTCATAATTAAAACATAAATTTGAATTTTCGTCGTGTCAACCGGACTGGATTACCACAAACATCCATAGGAAGGGAAGGACAGGTAGTGGGTAGTTATTATTAGTGAGCAGTTAGGTCAGTTCCATCCAAACAGACCTTCATCTCGCATATAAGCTCAGTGAGGGGAGCTTGTCCCTCACTCGACATTTTATCAATATAGCTATATGTCAGTATTCACGAGACTCTGGAATTAATATTCAAAGGATTATTTCTGCATCAGTATGCACATGCGGTCATCCTTTACGGTACCAAACTGAGGACTTGAGGATCGACTTGGATAAACGTGCAATGTCCAAAGCTAAGAGCGGAGTGCCGTTATGAACCCGATCGGTTCTTGACATAATGTCGAGTCTACAACTTGTCCCACTCCGCAGTCAAGACCCAAGAGTCGCGGAACAATGATCCGGTCATCCATGAAATTCCGCGACACTCAAGATTCCGGGGCCACAAGGTATTGCATCCACCCGGCGAGTTCTTGGCGCGGAAGTCTGACGGAATGAAGCTTCCTACTAGCCTGCAAGGTCATCAGTAAGGCTCGGGATCAGAAATCAGTATGGAACGGGAGGAAAGTGCCTCGGTTGGGGGGTTTCCAGGGATGGAAGGGTTGGGTGCAGAGTTGGCCGAGTTCATTCAACAGCAAGTTCAATCGGTTCTTCAGACGGCCATTCCGCATATAGTACAACAAATTTCTRAAYGGGCGATGGTACCTCCAGTGAATGCGAYTCCGTTGGAGGCGGAAAAAACCACCAAGATGGACAATCGGAGGCTGGCAGAAGGGGAAAGCTATGGATATGATCATCGGGAATCGAAGGTTGCAACTCCAGAATATTTTTCTGGTAAAAAGGGTGGGGAGGTGTACAAGCAGTTTGCACAGCTGCGTTTGGTCTTTTGTAGCAAATCACGCTCGTATGCAACGGATGAAGACAAGATTGCGTACGCCCTCTCCTACATGACCGGGGCAACGCAGAATTGGGCAATGCCAATTCTCCAAGCCCTCGACGATGGACGTCCCCATAAATTATTAAGCAATTATGATRAGTTTCGAGAAGCAGTGATTGCGGTTTATGGGGATATTGATCAACGGAGTAACGATGAAGATCGGTTGGGAAGGATTCGCCAGACCGGGTCAGTGGCCTCATACATATCCTCATTTAATGAGCATGCTGCGCAGGTCGATTAGAACGAGGCAAGTTTGATGGCACGGTTCAGAGGAGGGCTTAAAGATGAGGTCTTGGATTCTATAGCGACAACGGAAATGCAACCAATCCGGCTACATGAATGGATGGCCATGGCGTCGAGAATCAATGAGAGACTGTGGTCTCGACGCCAAGGTCGACGGCCTTCATTGTCGTCGTTTGCTCCCTCACGAGATCAAGCGGGGCGGTTTCCAACAGACCCTAGTGCTTCCGGGCCAGTTCCAATGGAATTGGATATGATTCGAGGAACTACGGCAATGGCCAAAACGGTCGCTGAACAATTGGAGTACCAACGGCAGGGAAGATGTTGGGGATGCGGTCAGCTCGGACATGTTCAAGATAAATGTCCAACAAATCCGRGCATGTCGTTATCCCTTGCAGCCATGGAGAACGAAGGGAAGGAAACCGGGAGATCGAGAAAAGAAACAACCCGGGACTGAGGCCGCCACCTTGGTACCCGGGCGCATCCCAGACAGCTACCGCGAAGGAGAAGCTCGGGGGTGGACATGCAAGATTTCCTTTGCACCTCAAGAAAGAGGATATAGCCTAGTGTCCATCCCAGTCGTCAAGAGAGAAGGAGATCGAGTTAATTGATGAATCGGAAAAGTCCGAGGTCCCTATTTATTTGCAGGCTACAATCGACCCGGAGGCCCGCTTAACATTGAAGGTGGAGATCAATGGGTTGGCGGCAAGTACACTCGTCGATTCAGGGGCAACCRGGATATTCATGCATCCAGCTTTCGCCCGGGAGTGCAAGGCGGAGGTAGGATCCAAATTGATACCACGAGAGGTTCGATTAATTGATGGACGAGCAATCAATTCCGGGCTTATCACCCAAGAAGTTACAGTTGACATACGGGTGGGAAATCATAAGGAAAATTTGGTAGCTGACATTACCAATACCAGGCGTTATGCGTGCATCCTTGGGACACCGTGGTTGAGCCAACATGATCCCACCATCCGGTGGTCACGAAACGAGGTAATATTTGATTCCAAATACTATCAGGCTACTTTTTTTAAAACACCAACCCAAAGCTGGAGGTYCGTAACTGCATGTGATCAAGACCATGAGCATGGTGACAAGACCACGGGGGGGAACCGGGCCTCAAAGGTCAGGATTGCGGACTGTGGGAGAACCAACGGCTTCCGTAAGAAAAGCGGACTTAGCCCAACTGCGCCACCCTTTGTTTCGGGGAAAGCTCGAATTCCAACGCTGGGAGATCCGTCAGTGCAATGTCCAAAGCTAAGAGCGGAGTGCCGTCATGAACCTGATCGGTTCGTGACATGCAACAATTGAAATTTAGGCAAGTTCCAATGATCTCCATTTTGGCAAGGTTTTTAAAAATCTATTAAAGATAGGAAGATGAACTACCTTTTGTAAACACAATTTTTATTTTAGCCATTAGTAGGGAACAAATATCCAGTCATCTTCAATACAAAATATGTCAAAGCTTGGTCAAAATTCATTAAATTTTTTCATTACAACACACATTTCAAAAAAATTCACATGACTGCTTAAATATATGTTTGAAATTTAATCTCAACTTTTCATAATTAAAACATAAATTTGAATTTTTATAATTAAAAAAAAAATTGCAAAAATAATAGTAAATAATAAATTGATTAAAATAGTGTAGAACTTTTAAGAATAATGGAAATAAGAGTGGCCAACATCATAGTGTAATTGATGTACTTCCATAGCTCACACCAAGAGAAATTCCATAGAAAAAGTTCAAAAACGAGTGTATTTTGAGCTTCCAAATGTTACAAAAACTTCGATTTTAAAAAATTTGAAAAATTTTAAGTTGGAGAAAAAATAGATTATTGGAACTACATTTTCTTAGTTATACTTAAAAACATTTAAAATCAAGATCTATGTGAAAATTTAAGATTTGACTTTCAAAATGAGTGTCACACTTGCAATGTCCTTTAAGGATTAATGATGCAAAAGTTCAAAGAGATTCATTTTTTGCCAAAAAATGTATAATGTTTTTGGAAAATCGATATTGTTTAACCTGTAAAATTCCATGACTATGTATTCACCAAAAACACTCCAAAACTACCAATTCTCATACAACTACCAAAGTTTTGGAAAAAAAACATTTTTTAACACATGTAACCGTAGGATCTTGTAGAATGATGACTTGATAGCATGTAGTAAAAATTTCAAAAATTCCACCTCGTGGATCGTAAGATATAGATATTCACATTCATTGAAACCATTTTTCAACCCTGCGAGAAAACGGGCTGCTGTCTTTCACAAGCTTTTTTTTTTCAATGAAAAATTGTTGAAAATGATGGTGCTTTGTTGAATTCATCTTCCTAAACACGTTGGCTATATCCTTGAAAATTTTCACATCATTTGAAATTGTACATCATATAGGAAGAAAATTGTAAGTAGAAAGAAGTAGGGAATGATTCAAAATACTAAATTGTTGAGAATTTGAATATGGAACTAAAAAATACCAATTCCATCAATTGTAATGTTGTAATAAACAATCTACATCCTAGGTTTTTATTTTTTTCCAAAAGTATTGAAAATTGAGTTAAATAAATGACTTCAAAGTTTATTTTAGATTAGAGAATCCATAATTGCYTGCAAACTAAAATTCTCATGTTGGTCCTTTAGGGGTTAAGATATGTCAAATTTTTCAATTTTTCAACACATAATRGTCCAAAATGTTTGAATTGTTTGYTATATTAATCTTATTGTTAGGATTGATGTGCATCAATTTCATCTTAGAGCTAATATATGTCAAACATCATTATAAATCCAAGCTTAGTTTTCAATGAATCTTGAGTCTAACATAGATCTCCAATATCATTCTTTGTGACCCCAATAGATGCATTTATTGAGCTAAATTTTTTTATTTCAAAACCCAAATGAATGTCTTTTTTTATTTGGAATGACATTCAAATTTGTACAATAGTTTAGAAGTTGTTTGTTGCTTGAGGCCTTTACAAGGAGGAAAGTTGATCAATGATTGGTCACTAATACAAGTTGCATGATACATATATAAAAAATGTTCTCAAATCCAAGTTTAGGCACTCTATTAAGGCCTAAAAGTGTTGTTCWACAAATTAAAGACCATACGTTCAAATTTTGGCCAACAAATTGAAAGAAGGCAAACATGTCCCAAGTGCATATATTCTTGTTTTCTTCACCCATCTAAATATTTGCAAATACTTGTATTARTACTTCCATATTCTACACTAAAAAATTTAGAAGTTTTATTTGTTAATATTCTACAATTCAAAAGGTGCAAATGTATTTAATCTCAAAAGTAACTTTTTCAGGTCAACAAATGATCCTTCTTGAATAAATATGTGAAATAAAAATCCTATAAAATCACTATTGTTAAATCTAAAAATTTAAAAATMTTTTGAACATTATAATTATTTGCTTTTTCTTCCTTACATAAACTTCTATTTGTGCAACCACAATCAATGGCAACAAATTATTCTAATATAATACATCTATTTTATTTGCAATAAAAAGTTTATGGGAGATGTTTTGGGAGCTTTTATGGTATGGAGAAARCTGAACATCCATTATTRGTGTGCATGATTTTGAATAAGTATATAGTTTGTATAATTTTAGATACCATGTAGATGATTAATTTGGAGCACACATTGAATAKTATTATTTTAGTTCAACAAATCTTAAAATGCATTTGAGAGAACCTATATGCCTAAAATGTCTCATTTATCCTATCTTCACACACACATATGCACATATATACATATATACATACATACATATATATATATTCACATTGAAAAATGTCCTAAGTCTATAATACACCCCAAGGTTTGGAAGTGAACAAGAAAGGCCTATGAAAATATCCAAGGTGTTCTTTCTATGAGAAAAGAGCATGGGCTTATAATTATCCCCAATTAAGCAAATTGTTTTTTTTTCAAGATTTAACCAAATAGATTTTTAAAGTGCTTGATTATTAGTTGGCATGCCATTTTTTAGAGTGAAATTGCTAAAGAGTTGTGAGATCATAACAAAAAAAAAAAAAAATTATTTTATTTTTAATATGGTGCCCATCCCCTCAATGTTTGACAAATTTGCATACAAGAGTTTTTTGGAATTGGAAGAGGCATGAACAACTAAAAATTGAATTAGCACACTAAAATGCACTTCCAAAAATCTTAACTTCAACTAAAAAGCTATCAAACTCATTACTCAATTCACTTGCAATTGTTGTTATGTTGTTTTTTATTTCTAGAAATCACAAATAACTCCAAATCAACAACAACATATTTAAATTTTCAATGGTGTAAATTATAAAAATGCTTTTAAAGTACCCTTTTCACTGGGACCATTTTTCAAACCAATGGATATGTATAATTTTGGAGATCTCAAATCAAGTAAAATTAACAAACTTTGCTTAACCTTTGAGCGCTCAAACGACCATTTTTGGTCGCTGCTTGACTTCAGGCTAAATTTTCAAGCGGAAAAAAAAAATTATTTTTGATTTTTTTTTTCTTGAAAACATTAGGTTGTCTTTCAGTATTTATATTCAAAACTAAGATCACTACGATCAAAAAATAATCATAAGAGAAATAGCACAATGTGTTTAGAATTTTCTAGTGTTGAAAAACTTACTATTTGATATTCAACAGTACGTGAATTTGAATTCAATCCACAAACCTTTTGTAAGTCAGATTTTTGGAGGGCATATTCTTTCTTATCATGTTGATTACAAAACGTGCTTGAATCAAATTCATCATGGAACATGATACACCACTGTTGCATGAACAATTTGACTTAATTACATTGACTATACAACGGGTGGATTTGAATCCAATCCACAAACCTTTTGTACATAAGATTTTTGGAGGGCATATCCCAGATATGATAAACTTGCTCTAACGTACAAAATGGGTTTGAATCAAATTCATCATGGAACATGATACACCACTGTCGCATGAACAATTTGACTTAATTACATTGACTATACAACAGTACGTGAGATTTTTCTAGCATATTCCTTGCAGTACATGCATCTCAAAATATGTATTTCAATCTAATCCACAAACTCTTTGTTCATAAGATATTTTGGAGGCATATTCTTTATAGTCATGTTGGCTGCAAAATGGGCTTGAATCAAATTCGCAAACGATTAGGCCAAACCAATTTTGCTTTTGCAAATTGACTTCAATTGCATCTACAAGACAACTGTTCATGAGATTTTCCTAGCCTATTATTTTCCATTCATGCAAACTAGCAGATGGATTTCAAACAAATTCATAAATCTTTTGCACATAAGATTTTAAGTGGAATATTTTTCACAATCATGTTGAATACAAAATAGGCTTCAATCAAATTTGGAAGTGACTTCAACATCAAACATGACACACCAATATTACATGAGATTTTCTAGCATATTCCTTGCAGTACATGCATCCCAAGATATATATTTCAATCCAATCCACAACCCCTTTGTACATAAGGTTTTTTTGGGGCATATTCCTCATTGTCATGTTGGCTACAAAATGGGCTTCAATCCAATTTGCAAGTGATTTTGACATCAAACAGGACACACCATTATTCCATGTGGAAATTGACTTCAATTACATCAAAAAGAGAACTTCTACATGAAATTTTGGTAGCATGTTTTTGGCAATACATAAATGCCAATAGATTTCTTTCAATCCAATCCACAAACGCTTTGTAAAATAAGGTTTTTTTGGGGCATAGTTCTTCCAATCATGTTGATTAAAACAAGGATTAAAAAACGTAATTCAATCAAATTCATCATGGAATGGGACACGCCAATATTGCATGAGCAATTTGACTTCAATTACATTGACTATGCAACAATACGTGAGATTCTTTCTAGCATATTCATTGCAATACATGCATCCTCCAACATATGCATTTCGATCCAATCCACAAAACCTTTATCCCTCAGAAAATTTGGGAGCATAGTATTTACATTTACATTGGCTATAAAACAAGCTTCAATCCAATTTGCACGTGATTTTAACATCAACAAGGACACGCCTTTATTCCATGTGCAAATTGACTTCAATTACATCAAAAAGACAACTTGTACATGAGATTTTGGTACCATGTTCTTGGCAATACATGAATGCCAACAGATGAATTTCAATCCAATCCACAAACCCTTTGTACATAAGATTGTCTGAGGGCATATTCTTTACAGTCATATTGATTACAAAAGAGGCTTGAATCAAATTCATCATTGATTAGGACAAACCAATGTTGCGCTTTTGCAAATTGACTTCAATTAAGGGAGAGACACTCAATGGCGTCCATGTACCCAATGTTGTCCCTTTCTAGGTCATGCATTCATTCTAGAAGGTAAATGTAGCGTGACTGTAGACTGCTTATTATTTTAGGTCAAAGAAATAAGTCATGTTTTACCTACCTACATTTATAGTATGAAATGATTATGCTATCTAGAATTGGGTGGCATTGAGTACAAGGACGCCATTGGGTATTTCTCCCTTACATCGACAAGACAACTGTTCGTGAGATTTTTCCTAGCATACTCTTTTCTATGCATGCATTCTAAGAGATGGAGTTCAACAAAACTACAAACCTTTTGTACATATGATATTTTTGTAGAATATTCCTTACAATCATGCTAACTACAAAATAGGATTCAATTAAATTTGCAAGTGATTTCAACATCAAACATGACACACTACTATTGCATGAGCAAGTTGGCTTCAATTACATCGACTATCCAACAAAGTATGAGATGTATTCTAGCATATTCTTTGCAATACATGTACCCCAATATATGTATTTAATTCCAATCCACAAACCCTCTTTACAAAAGATTTTTGGCGGCATTATCTTAAGAATCATGTTGGCTACAAAATGGGCTTCAATCAAATTTGCAAGTGACTTCAACATAGAACATGACACACCAATAGTTCGTGAGCGAATTGAATTCAATTAAATTGACAAGACAATTGAACGTGACATTTTTCCTAGCATATTTTTCCCATTCTTGCATTCTAATAGATGGATTTCAATCCAATCCACAAACTCTTTGTACATAAGACTTTTTGGAGGCACATTTTTTACAACCATGTTGATTGAAAAACGGGCTTGAATCAAAATCATCATTGATTAGGCCAGACCAATGTTGCCTTAGCAAATTGACTTCAATTACATCGACAAAAAAAAACTATTTGTAAGATTTTTCCTAGTGTATTCTTTGCCATGCATGCACTCTAATAGATGGATTTCAATCCAAGCTATAAACCCTTGGTACAAAAGATATTTTAGGTGCATGTTCTTCACAACCATGTTGATTACAAAACGGGCTTCAATCAAATTCATCACCTATTAAGATGCACCAATATTTTGTGTGCAAATCAACTTCCATTACATCAACAAGACAACATGTACTTGAGATTTTTTCTATCATATTTTTTGGAATRATTGCATCTTAATAGATGAATTTCAATCCAATCCACAAAATCTTTGGATGTAAAATCTGTGGCTGGGGTGAGGACATATTCTTTATCATCATGTTGACAAGCAAATTATCTTCAATCCAATTTGCTAAGTAACTTCAAAATCAAACATGACACACTCACTACAAGAGAAAAGGGTGTTTTAAGTATAGTCCTAGACAAAGTTGTTCTGTCGAACGCGTTTTTGGGTTTCGGTGTCAAGTTGTCTGTCTGACGTCGCATGTCGAGTATGTCGAGTGTTGGACATGCTCAACAAATTCGAAGGCGCCCACACCCGCGGTCGCCCAAATTTTGAAAATTTTCTGCCCGACGGGCAAATATTTTCATCTGACGTGGAAAGCCCAAAAAAGGCGACTACGGGTAGGGCGACCACGGGTCCAAAAAAGGCGACTACGGATAAGGGCGACTTCGGATGGCCAAAGGGCGAGTGCGGGTGGTGAAGGGTCGCTCCTATTGCACCCGCCCCTACCCACAGTCGCCATGTACCCAAGGTCGCCCACATCCGAATGCGCCCTAGTTTTTGCCATGTGGTTGCCAACTGGCAGACATGTGGCGAACGGGCAGGGTCCAAATTTTTACGGGGCAGTCAACTCGACATTGACTCTATTAGACAGACGAAGAGGTCTACTTGACGTCAAACGTGTCGTGTTTGTCGAGTAGTCGAGTTGTCGAGTTGTCCGGGCGAATTGTCTAGGACTCCTAGACATAAGATTTTAAGTAATGACTTTTATAGGAGATTTTCAGTAAGAATTTACTCGAAATACATGTCTTTCTAATAAAATTTTACTTGAAAATCACTTATTTCTAGTAAATTCTTATTGAAAATCTCCTAAAAAGGTCATCACTTAAAATCTTATTTCTAGGACGATATTTAAAACACCCCTTTCTCTTGTAGTGACTACTTGCATGAGCAAGTTGACTTCACTTACATCAACTATCACTACAAGAGAAAGGGGTGTTTTAAGTATAGTCCTAGAGATAAGATTTTAATTAATGACCTATAAAAAGTCTTTTAAGTAAGATTTTACTAAAAACACATGTATTTCAAGTAAAATTTTACTTAAAAGACATGTGTTTTTAGTAAAATCTTACTTAAAAGACTTGTTATAGGTCATTACTTAAAATCTTATCTCTAGGACTATACTTAAAACACCCCTTCTTCTTGTAGTGTATCCAACAAAGTGTGAGATGTATTCTAGCACATTCTTTATAATACATGTACCCCAATATATGTATTTAATTCAAATCCACAAATTCTTTGTATAGAAGATTTTTGGCTGCTTTATCTTTAGAATAATGTTGGCTACAAAATGGGCTTCAATCAATTTTGCAAGTGACTTCAACATCAAACAAAACACACCAATATTGCATGTGCAAATTGACTTCAATTACATCAACAGGACAACTTTACTCAAGATTTCCCTAGCAAAATCCTTGCCATGCATGCATTCTAACAAATGGAGTTCAAACAAATCCACACACTTTTGGTACATATGATGATTTTGTAGCATATTTTTTACAGTCATGTTCACTACAAAATGGGATTGAACGAAATTTGCAAGTGACTTCAACATGGAAAATGATACGCCAACATTGCATGTGCAAATTGACTTCAATTATATCAACAAGACAGCTACACATGAGATTTTTCCTAGCATATGCTTTGCTATTCATGCATTCTAACAAATGGATTTTAATCCAATCCACAAACCATTGTACATAAGATTTTTTGGGACATAATCTTTCCAATCATGTTGATTACAAAACGGGCTTGAATCAAATTCATCATCCATTAAGATAGACCAATGTTGCGTTTGCAAATTGACTTCAATTGCATCAACAAGACAATTGTACAAAAGATTATTTTTAACATTTGCATGTATTCTAACAAGTTCATTTCAATCCAATCCACAAACCATTTGTACATAAAACATTTTGTAGCATATTCTTTACAATCATGTTGACAACAAAATGGTCTTCAATTAAATTTGCAAGTGACTTCAACATCAAACCTGACACACCAATATTGCATGAACAAATTGACTTCAATTTCATTGACTGTACAATAGTACGTGAGATTTTTTCTAGCACATTCTTTGCAACACATGCAYGCTAACAGGTGGATTTGAATCCAATCCACAAACTTTTTGTACGTAACATGCACGCTAATAGGTGGATTTGAATCCAATCCACAAACCATTTGTATGTAACATGCATGCTAATAGGTGGATTTGAATCCAATCCACAAACCTTTTGTACGTCAGACTTTTGGAGGGCATATTCTTTCTTATCATGTTGACTACAAAATGGGCTTGAATCAAATTCATCATGGAACATGATACACCATTGTTGCATGATCAATTTGACTTAATTACATTGACTATTCAATAGTACGTGAGATTTTTCTAACATATTCCTTGCAGTACATGAATCTCAAGACATGTATTTCAATCCAATCCACAAACTCTTTGTACATTAGATATTTTGGGGGCATATTCTTTAGAGTCATGTTGGCTACAAAATGGTCTTGAATCAAATTTGCAAGCAATTTCAATATCAAATAGGGCATACAAGTATTTCATGTGSAATTGACTTTAATTACAGCAACAATTCAACTAATACCTGAGATTTTTTGTTTTGAAATCCACAATCCATTTGTATAGTCAAGTTGTATATCCATTTGTATATTTTGGTAAGCATAATTATCATTGCATTTTTACACAATCCCAATCATACATACTACATTTTAATTTTGAAAAAACAAATTTTTTGCTTTRGATGAATTTTTGGAGTTAATTTTTCTTTGGTTATATATAATATTTTATTGAAAACAATTGGTTATTGGGTTTTCTAGTTCAATTGCATTGATATGTAGGAAGCATCCTAACCCATCTCTCCTTCACCAAACATTTTGAAAAACATCTTCCTATGTTAGTAGAAATTTCAAGGTTTGGTTGACAATGCTTCAATTTTGGAAAAAAATATTTTTTACAGTAATTAGATTTTGGCAAGGTAATTGTACCTTCATGCTCAAATGCACATGTACAAAGTTATTCATAATTTGAGGATTATTCAAAGAAATAAAATCCACCAATAATAGAAATTTGATTGAAATTGTGTAAAAATTGTGTGTAAATTAAGCAAGACAAAAATTTCAAGTTTTCTCTATAATATGTTATAAAAATAGGAATGCCTCAAATTGACAATTTGTAAATGGATTGGACATAAGCATTGTTTTTGGCATATTCTTTGCAATTGTGTTGACTTTAAAACAAACTTCAATCAAATTTGCAAGTGAATCCAACAAGAAATAGGACACACCATATTACATGTCCAAATAGACTTCAATTACATCTACAATGCAACACTACATGAGATTTTCTAGCATATTCTTTGCAATGCATTCTATACATTGACTTCAATCAAATCCACAAAGTGTTTRTAAATGAATTTTGTCCAAGCATATTCTTACAATGAGATTWTGTTGTAGAAATATCAAAATTGTAGACTCAATGCTCTTTGATTAGATCTTCTCTTCAATGGTTTTACACTATCATGCACACTTGCATTGACTGCATTACACTTGTCTCAAGTTTAGGATTTAGGATCTATAATACATTTTCCATCTAAACAATTAACAATTGAAGATTCATCAAATGTAACACAAATCAAGTAGGCTTACTATTTAAATATTGCTTAGTAGATGGACTATGGTAAAATTGTAAATAATAACTACAAGCATTGATGATTTTCAAAGATGCTCTTGATGTTCAATTTTTTTTAAATTAGCTAGACAAATGTTAGGTCCCATTTGAAAAGTTGTTGAAAAGTATTTCAATCATAGTTTGTATGAATGGAGATTAAAAAAGAATTCCTAATTTCCACTCGTGTTCAAATTCTATARGAAGGGCTAATAATTTTGTTAAAAAAAAAATTGCTAATGGTTTTTATTTACTATCCAAGAGTTTTATCACATTTTGTGTTGTCATTCAAAATCCCATTTTGTATTGAAATTTTTTAAGAAACCATTTGTTCTATGATTTTTAATTTGGGTCATTTTCAATAATGCAACATTATAAGATATAATCAACCATTTTGTGTGGAGAGTAACTCTAAAGTCCTTTAGAAGAAGGTTCTRCTTCAATTGTGAATTCAATTTTTGCAATTTTTCAATAAATTTTTTTATGAARTTAAAATCTCTTGCAAGAACAATCTCACTATTGTGATTAGTGTGTTTGAKTTTGGAGTTTCCTATCCATTTTAGAGCTATTAATTGTTTACTTTTCCTTCAATCTTCAATCTACTTCTACTTAATAATTTTTTAAGATGAGTGTAAACTAAGTGTGATTTTTTTGAAATATTGTTTCCTATAATTTCAAYTCAATTCAACACAAAAAAATAGAAATTTAAAATTGATAGTGAAAAAATTTCAAGCTAAAAAAATTCAAAGTCAAAAAATCCAAGGAAAAATCTAGTTGAGCAAGGTGCAAAAAAAAAATTTCTTCACTTTAAATGCAAATATCTTGCAATCTATGTGGCAATTACAAATTAAAGAAAACAATAAGGGAAATTTTTTCTAACTTCAACTCCATTGGAATTGAAATTCTACAAAATATTTTAGGAGATATCTACCAAAATAACWTTTCAATAAATTCTTTCTTGCCTTGATACATCACTTCAGTGCTTTTTGGAATTGTCACTTGAATGATTCCACACTTTCTATGTTGAAAAGCTTACAAAAAAACTTTCATTTTGTCTAATATTATGATAATACTTCTTCAAAGCTTTTCCCAATCAAATAAATTCTTTGATCCAAATCAAAAGTGTTTCCATATAGAATCATCTTAGTGATTACAAGCAAACAAGTAAGATTTGTAAAAGGTACAAAGCTCTAATGTGTTGTAGATTTGCTCAACTCACAGTCATGTGTTTTATCTTAGTAGTTRAGACGGTCAACAATAAGTAGAAGACCATAACTTATTTAAAATTAAGAATAAAATCCCATGCTTTGATTTTTAAGATAYGAAAGTATTAYATTACATTAGTCATACTTCTTGATATAATATTTGTAATCATGTTTTGATAGTTATCCTATTATTTGGATGTAAAACCCTTTGGACTATTACATTGGCTCATTTTTTGAAGTGATTGTATGTCAACTACAATCTACATCCTTGTAACCCTTGATGAATTAGCCTATTACTACTTTTTCAAACTCCATTTACAAATAACTATGAATGTWATTTTTTAAATTTATTTTTCAAAGATGTGATTGCAAGTCTTCTTTWAGTTGTAAGAGTTTCACATTTTTGGAAGAAAAAATTGAAATCAACACTTCATAGTTGCAACCTCATTTTTTCAAATTCTTGTTTAATATTTCCAAAAACTATATATATGTATATAAATAATAAGATTGTATAAATTAAATAAATTTGTAAATGAATTTCGAAAGAAAAATCAATAGAAATTGATTATCAACAAAAAATCTAGTTTTTTTTGGGCTTCAATATACAAGTAAAAATTCCATAGCCAAGCTATATCGACCCTAAAACAAGGCCCCAAAGCAAGGTTCAAGCCCTAGTGAATTCTTGAAGCAATTCAATACTTCATAAGTACCTCTTATATGAAAGTGAATTCATAATTTATGGTCATCCAACGYAAATTGTCTGTATTTTTKAATCTACTTATATCCAAAAACRATATATGTATTGCTCCCATGGTAGCCTCTTCGATATTTATAAGTGTCACCTATTMACTCTAAAAGCTCTATTGTTATAGTGATGTGACATGAAAATAGAAGGAAAAGGCAACATGGATAGAAGGTGGTGAAAAGAACAAAATCCACCTATGACTTGTCACATCTTGCTTTCTCATGATCCGGTTGGTTGTCTTGGAATTGTGGTTGATGTAACACAACAGGAAGCCAAAGGCAACGAATTCCCTCTGGTGTAACCCCTTGCCAAGAAACGTCAGGTTCAAAAGGCAAGAAAATTCTTTTCTAGGATCTGCTCAGGACGCGTGGAATCCTAGTATATTGTTGATTGTAKATTTTCCAATCATCGATCACATATTTCATCTKTTTCCGCCCCCCARCATTCTTTGTTAAGCTTTGCCCTCCTCGTCAACATTATTTTTCTTCATAATTTCCTCTGCCTCGRTGATTGTCCTATACTTGYRACATTACCTTGYACACCTCCCAATGTTTTGTTGATTTTCATATAGGTGTATGAGTCCTAGTAATGCTCTTACAAACATTAAGATTGAATMAAAAAATGCACTAACATTATATCTATTTATAAGGTAGAAGCACCCATTACCAACCAGTGCCCCATAGCCAACCATATATTGACTCATTTCCAACCAAGGCTATAATGGTTGTTTTCCATCTTTTCAAAGTTGGGACTAAAAGTTCATGATGCATGTTCCAAAATAGTGCAAAAAAAAAGTAGGAAGGAGTGAGTGGAAAAGTAGTTTTATGAATGATCGGAATTGGAAGAGTTTAAAGATCAGCTATGGGTCTCGAGCACTTTTTGCCTTTCAAAATTCATAGTAATTTCAATTCATGCGATAAAATTACCAATTTTTTTGAAATCCTCATCATTTTTATCAATACACCTCTAAAAAATTTACCTTGCATTCCATTGCTTCAGATTCGTCCAAATTCCTTATTTGGTTGGTTGCAGGTGGTTCTACCTTAGCAAGATGATAAAATATCATATGTGAACCGTCCCAAACTAGGGGACAAACTTTACCATTTGTCCACCCCAGGCCAAAAAAATTGCTGTTTTTGGCACCCTTGCTTTTTGAATCATTGTCTGACTAATCAGGGAGACTTCTTATATACTGCTACGCTTGCACACTAATAGAGCTGGTATATCCCTTATTCAATATTCAATTCAAATCCAAGACCCAAAGTGAAGCCCTCCGTCGAATCGACTCTTGGAATTTGCTGGGCACAAAGTATAGCTATTGGCTAGCTAGAGGTCCAAAGTTACAGTTATTATTTATTAAGTCACAGTGGTCCTGGGGAGTGGGGGCCCATTCCAGGGCCCCAGGGAAGGGGGTTTGAATTTTCAGAGAGAAAGCAGAGGCCCAATTCAAATCCAACCTGTCGTGAACTAAACCCCCCATTGCCCCAAATAAGATACCCATATGACCGTATGACCATTACATAAATTACTCATTGACCATATGTTTGGAAATTAAAAAAAAAAAAAAAAAGCCCATAAAAGAGAAACACAGTAGATTCTTTCTTCTCCATTTCCATGAAGTTGGCTACAGTTGAGGAATAATAAAGGCCCATTCCTCCAAATCCCAAACTTCCAGAAGATTCACCGCATATTCTAACTTATGGATCAATCAGTTATCAGGCAGTCCTACTATTGATAGGCAAGCTGGCTACAGTAAAACCAATTCTCATCTACAACCGTTAATATCCCAATTGAAAATCTTCAAATGGAAGCATAACATTCTTAAGGCTGAGCAATATATCGTGCCAACGAACTGGGCCCCGCAGGCTAGATATACCGCTGGGGAAAAAGCAGGAATGTTTTATTTTTTGCACAATTTATTTTTTGCAATTTCTGAATTCAGATTTGCTATCAAGGACACCCAGTTAGATAGGGGGCAAGAGGACATACCTTAGTGATATAGGGGGCTTTTATTTACTTTTATCCTCAAACATTATCATGCAGGGCCCAATTCATTGGCACGATTTACTGCTCTGCATCCTTAACCTTCACTGAGGGGGGTCCCTTTTGCTCCCTCAAAATGTGTCCCCCCATCAAGGCAGCAACCAATCATGGCATTTGTCGTCTCCATACCAGCCAATATCCTGTGGGGCCCAATTCATTGGCACGATTTATTGCTCTGCATTCTTAACCTTCATTGGGGGGGGGTCCCTTTTGCTCCCTCAAAAATGTGACCCCCCCATCAAGGCAACAACGAATCATGGCATCTGTCGTCTCCAAACCAGCCAATGAAATTGTCTTCATTATAACTAAAGTCCTCCCCCAGGTATATAGCGGAGGATTATACCTCCACCTAGGGGTAGGAGGCATAACACCCGGTTAAGAATGGTTCCGAACCAGTGTTCGGGAAACTTTTTGAGTTTTACTAGCTAATTTCCTTCACTTCCCAAATTCAACCGTTTTTCCAAGCACGGTGTCCGGTTATTTTCTCTATTTTTTTTACTCAGAATAGGCATTTTATAGATTTTTGCAAATTGTAACCAATGTTTTCAAATTGCAACCAAATTTTCTCCCAATTCCACCGGCTAACTTTGAACTAACCTCCGGTTTTTTCCGATCATTGGGAGGAACCCSTTACTTACTGTACTATACAAGCAACCTCCAAAGGGGGCTGGGGTGAACTGACCCCTCACTCGGCCACTCGGTAAAACCCCGAATTTTTTATTTTCCACGCACGATAGATTTTGTAAATTCTGAATTCATATTTGCAATAGGAGGCCCCCAATCAGTCAGGTGAATTGTGTTGTGTCAGGAAAATTAATTGGCCCCCAAATAGGGGGATTTTAATTTTACTTGCACCCTGTAATTCCTTGGGGTGGCCGAGCGAGGGCCCCGGCCGCAAAGGGCCACAGAAGTGACAGAACCAATCAGCAATTGGTAGAAGAAAATTCGCAACAACCAACCGATGGGCTACTGGGACGACTAATAGGGGGCTACGGGTAGACCTCATGTGCCTGCCTGCCTGGCTGGTCTTCAGGTGCCTGTAGTCCAAATTCCAAACTCCAAACCAACTACAGTACTAGCTGTACAGTAAGGGACAAATGTAATGTAAAACAACTAAGTTAACATGCCCCTTCAGTTTTTCGTGGGTTGCTAAAATATCGACTGTTTCCGGAACATTCACCAGCTAGTAATTCTTCGAGATYTGCACGTCGGTTGATTGCAAGGGCTGTGTGAATTCAAAATTCCCACATTGGATTGCCAGGCCGCTCAGGTGAGTGGTAAAGCAGAAGATATCATACTGGAGAAAAAACCCAAAAGGTTAAAAACCCACAAGGTGGAAAATCCCGAGACCCATGTCTAGTGCCAGTGGCAGATGCCGGCCTAGGGGCCCCTAATACTACCTCCCGGGGCCACTTTTCTTGTGGGGGGCAGGCGCTCCCCTGAGAAGAGGCGCCCAGTGCCCGCCAAGTCGGATGCTGAGATGTCGGGGCCGTCTCTTCATAATGCCCACGGTCTTGGGACCCGTCCCATCWGGCCGCGTCGCCTACTCGCCTGGCTTCGCTCTCCCGAGCCTCAGCTTCGGCCCGGCCAGATCCCGCCAACCCTCCGCCTCACCCGAGCCTAGTCACAGATTCGGTACCKAACCTCAGCTTCGGTTCTGGCTCGGCTCCACCAAGAAAGCTTAGGAGAGCGCGTGTGGCAGGAACGGGATGGATCCCGGATTCGGGATTCGGAGGGGGGACCACCGCGGGTAAAGGCGCGACATGGTGGCGAGGGCTTTTGGCGTAGCCGAGGGGTTTTGGGCTTGGGCCCGCTGTGCGACGGCCCATTTTCACGGCCAATATACTCGCCAGGGTTGCAGGCGCAGGAGCCAAAACTCTCCCGCTCGTGTGAAGCCCCGGCTTTGCTTTGCTGCATCACCGCTTGTGATCAAGAGCGAGCAAGTCTGCGTCGTGTTTTTGTTTAGGTGAGTCAGCTGAGCGTGCATTGTGACATGACTTACCTTTTTATTCTATCAGGGCCTTCCTCTGCGGAAGAATCAAATTTCGCATGAATATAAAGATCCACCATCAAGTTCAATTGCGTCTCGTGATTCTTGTGATGTGAAATTGTTGTGCGTTGTTTGGAAGAGAATAAGAGATTTTTGGAATAAAATAATAGAGAGGAAGAGACTTTTTGTGATTTTTTTGTGTTGCGTGAATGTTTTGTGTTGTTTGGAAGAAAGTAGAAGTGGATGTGGAGCGTTAATAATCATGTGTGCGATCGGTGTGGAGAATCATGCTTAGTAAGAGGTCGTGAATTCGGGATCGCTGGGTCTATCTGATCTAATCCGTAAGCGTGACGTTCATTTTGTCAGTCCGGTTGCCAGAAACGTGTGTATTGGAACCCGATCTGTATTGAGAAGGTCTTAGATTGAYGAATTCGGACTTCTGCGTTTGCCGATTCGGTTTTCCTGTGTTTAGGAGCACGAAGTTCATGTGAATTTGGTTGTGATTTCCGGRTACTTACATTCAGGAGTTGCGTGTTTTGGTGGCATGCAGGTTTTAGAGCTTTCACGTAGGTTGCGGCTTCCACTATAGAGCTCAGTTTTCCAAGACAGAAGGTTTCGAGAGCATTGAGCGGAAGTCGCAGCTTCTCGAAAACCTCTGAAAATTGCAGCCGTTGGTGTCCTTTTTGCAAAGAGCGGTCTCATGGTTGTGGAGTTTTTTCGCTTGGCGGAAGGAGAATAGGGAGCATCTCTTGGTAGCGTTCTGACGATGGCTGCGTGTCAGCAAGTTCTGTTACAGATCGGTTCTCATTGTACTTTCGCGCATACAAATCGGTCGACAAATCGGTGGAGAGCGTCTGCGGCATGTAGTGCCAAGCCTCACTGGTTGAGAGCCACCCGGTTTACGGGACTGCGGAGAGCGGCGCCGTTGAGGCTGTCGACAAAGGAGAGGTTGCAGCAGAGGCAGTTGCACTTCTCGGAAGTAAGCAGCGCCAACGGAAGAGGGTTTAGCTTGAAGCCCGTCCTGGCGGGACTTTCCGGGGTGCCGGAGGGCAATTTGGGGCTCTATGATCCCTCGTTTGACAAGGATTCGTGCGGCGTGGGCTTTGTGGCCGAGCTCTCAGCCAAGCCGAATCGCAAAATTGTAAGTAACACTGACAGAAAACTAGTCTCCTCCTGCAGCTTTTTGCAWTAGATCACTGGAGCTTACGAATTTTCCCGTTTGAAATTTTCAACGGTTTGTTTGTAGGCGATTCGGATCCTTACATGCTAATTGAAGGTGAAATTAAGACGGGAAATTGTAGTTGGCACAGACAGAGAGTCTCCTGCATTTTTCCGTAACAGAGCTTACTGTTTTTCCTGGTGCTTACTGTTTTTCCCTTAATTTTTGATATTTCCTACGCTTTATCAGCGAGGTAGTGGGCGATTCATATCTTTAATACGCTAATTGGTAATGAACTTAAACCGAAAATTGTAAGCGGAAGAAAAACTTCCAACATAACATTAGCAAGGTAGTGGCGAATTTACATCTTTAAAAGTTCTGTTTTCGAAATTTCCGTTAGTTTCCCAGCGAGGCAGAGGGCGATTCGTATTCTTAAAATGCTAAGTGAAGTAGCTTTGAGACAGATTACAATTCAGATAAACTGCAGAGAACAATAATAAGTTGAATCTCCATGAGAAGGGTTTTGGGTTTGAATTTGTGCCAGTTCTAGCATGGGTAACCGCTTGTATGAGCTTGCAGATAGTTYGTGCACAATTTTGAGCATGGAATTGATTGTGTATGATTAGACAACCACTCTTGTTGCTATCCTCCGAAAAGACATAAAACTGTGCTCGTTTTTGTATGATGCCTAAATTCTGTTCCTGCCTTGTACCCTAAGTGATTCTTTGCATAGCAGGGGCTTGTTAGGTCAGCGAGATGAACGTACTCCACCATCTGCTTCGTCACAGATGTCTTTCTCCGATATCAGTTGTAATCTCATTTTGGGGGGGCTTTGGATTTGTGGCAGGTGACTGATGCCATAGAAATGCTGGTGCGCATGGCACACCGAGGTGCATGCGGATGTGAAGAGAATACTGGTGATGGTGCCGGAATTTTAGTTGGCATACCTCATGAATACTTTACCAAGGTACACTGCTTGTGTCTTTGCATGATTACTTGCGATTTATGTATATACATGTATATGGGGAGCTTTAAAATCGTTGGAAAATGAATTTTTGTGGATGTTCTGGCAGGTACTGATGGAAGAATTGGACTTAAGTGTTCCTCCAATTGGCAAATACGCAGTCGGCATGGTTTTCTTACCGACGATTGAACATCGGCGTGAAGAGAGTAAGAAGGTCTTCAACAAGGTACTTGCGCGGTTAAACTCCCACACCTTTGTGATGTTTTTGTCCACTGCACTTGCTGACGGAAGGGAGTATCTTGTCAGTTCCTGGTTTATTGGATTACCAAATTATTATTTTACTGAAAAAATGGCGAATGAAATTCAGGTTGCAGAAGAGCTCGGGCACAGAGTTTTGGGGTGGCGTCCTGTGATAACCAATAATTCTGGCCTCGGGAAGGGAGCCGTTGATACTGAACCTGTTGTTGCACAAGTGATTCTTACTCCAAGCAGTCGCTCTACGTCTGATTTTGAGCACCAGGTATGTCCCGGCTTTTCTTCTGTGCGAGCTGAATAATAGTTGATTACGGTTACTTACAAAACACTTTTCTATTCTTTAATAACACCATGTTTTCTTTTAAGTTATACATTTGTTACCTTGAAACCGTACTTCCTAAAAGATTTCAACTCTTATAGATACCGAAGCAGCCACTTGTCAGTTGGGCATTTTGACATTATTGAAATTAAAKTTGACCAATCACTCTTGATWAAGCTAAGTGTAGGTTAGAACAATGGAACGAATGACTTACATACGTGTTTCTGAGCTCTTTCGGATTCCTTTGTGGTTTTCAACTCATTTTCTTGGTGATCTGTAACAGATGTATATATTRAGGAAGACTTCAATGATTGCAATTCGGACTGCTCTTCACCTTCAGTACGGGGCTTCAAAAGATTTTTACATCTGCTCTCTCTCTTCTAGGTGCATTTCCTTCCCTCAAATGAAGATTTCTGAAGGATCAGATGCTACACGATTCTGCTAATTTTTTTTGTCCTCTGCCGGTATGATAGATTGTAAACCAGTATAATAGARTTGAGAGGAAATAACAGACAAAATTTGGTCTCAAGCCCAATTTATACTCTTTCGCCATTGCAGGACCATTGTGTACAAGGGTCAGCTGAAGCCAGACCAGTTGAAAAACTAYTACTACAATGACTTGGGCGACGAGAGGTTTACAAGCTACATGGGACTTGTGAGTGTCTCTTGCTGAAAATGAAGTACTTCAATTGTGAGTTCGTTTGTAYGTAGAGCACAAGTCTAAAGGATTATGTGAAACTTGAAGAGTGCCTTTTAATGAACTCTGTAAATGCCGTTAAATGACTGTTTGGGAGGCATTTTGTATGTTCAGGGTAAATATTTTGGTTATGTTTGTTTTTAATTTCCAGGTTCATTCAAGGTTTTCTACCAACACCTTTCCAAGTTGGGATCGAGCTCAGCCTATGCGAATTCTGGGCCATAATGGGGAAATTAATACTCTCCGTGGCAATGTAAACTGGTAAGTGGATATAACTCAGATTTCCACTATCCGAATTCCTGTAAAGTGCATATGAAGTGTCCATAAAGCATAAATTCTTATGAAGTGTTATAGCACAAATTTGATCATCAAAGATAAGGGAAAAAGGGTCGGATATCCGCGTACCCTCTATTCTATTAGCACAACGGATGTGATATTGCAAGTTGTAGAAGTGGAGTGTTATAATGAAATAGAAAAAAGTGCTTAGGGCTTTGTGCACTTTTATCGAATCGGTCGTGCTTGCGGAAACGGTGTTGCTGAATCATCGCTTGCTAGCGTTGTTGGCGAATATTGGGATCCCTATTTGTGAGTTTTCGCGGAAGATGAATAGATCAGAGATGTAGAGATTGTTTTCCTTAAAAATGAGTTAATTTTTGTCCCTGTTAAAGATTGAGTAGTGTTTATTGGTGGTCATTGAAGGATGCACGCAAGAGAGGGCTTGTTACAATGTGATGCGTTAAACCTTTCCAAAGATGAGCTTCAAAAGCTTCTCCCGATTGTTGATGCTGGATCTTCTGATTCTGGTTATTCCTCAACACATTTCTACTCTWATATAACCAGTTGCTCTATTGATTTCTATCCATCGGTTCTTTGCTTCGCTTCGTTAAAATTACTCTTTGAATACTATGTATGTGATAGAGGTGAGTTAGAATGCACACAAGGTTACTTGGTTCTGACATTAGTGAGCATATTAATGTCTTTACAGGTGCATATGATGGAGTGCTCGAGCTTCTCATGCGGAGCGGTCGGGACCTTCCAGAAGCAGTCATGATGATGATACCAGAAGCGTGGCAAAATGATGAGAACATGGAACCAGAGAGGCGTGCACTATATGAGTATTATTCATGCCTTATTGAGCCTTGGGATGGACCAGCCCTCATGTCTTGTAAGTTTTCATGAGCCCCTCTGGAGCTATAACTTGTTGAATATAGTAGCAGTAGGACTGAAAATCCATAAAGTTTTGATGAAAGTTTCCTTTTTTTTCTGTTGTGATGTGGGTCTTTTAAACCGTTCTTCATGAATGAAAACAGTTACGGATGGTCGCTATTTGGGAGCCAAGCTAGACAGAAATGGGTTACGTCCTAGTCGGTATTACATAACGCAAGATCAGAGGGTGATCATGGCGAGCGAGGTTGGTGTTGTCGACATMGATTCGACGAATGTGCTCAAAAAGGGCCGTCTGCATCCTGGTATGATGCTTTTGGTGGATTTTGAGAAACACAAAGTTGTGGATGACACTGAGCTCAAGAAGCGTTACTCAAGTCGACATCCGTATGGGGAATGGCTACAGCGCCAGAAGGTCACACTAAACGAGATTGTGAACTCCGTTAATGATGCAGAGCGAGCTCCTCCGCCCATTACTGGAGCTTTGGAGGTTAGTTTGTTTATTCCTTTTTAAAATGAGATATACTACAGTAGTGGAGAAACCCCAGAGGTGTTCTAGAAAAACTAGCTGCGTTGAAATCTGCCAATCATAACGCCGTTTAAGGGCAGTTTCTAACATTTACCCTGCCAATTGTAACTTGACTAGATTCTCTAGAACGTCTGGGAAAGTCTGGTGTGTAGTGTGTGGTGTGTATCTACTGGTGATTCCTCAAGATAGATGACAGTTTTTGAAGGTCTCACCCTATCTATATGATAGGCTGACGCAACTTGACATGCACGAGTGTGGTCGGGTGCAGCGAAAGCTAGTTTTCTATTTATTCGTTGATCTTAAATTCATTTCTCCGGTAATTTCTGTGCCAGYATGTCACGAGGTGGTTCTCKTATGCATGTGACTAATTCTGTCACTGGTTTTGTGATTATGTAGGTGGCYACTTCGGACGAAACTATGGATCACATGGGAATTAAGGGTCTCATAGCTCCTCTTCGTGCATTTGGGTAACGTTCAAGTATCTTGATCTTTTTATGAAGTCATTGGGATATGGTAAAACTATCTTGTATATTTCCTTGCTACTCACCCCTKCTTTTATCGCAWTGTTAGTTASGCTTTTCCAGGAAGAGTAAACYGAGGGCTGTTGGTTTTGTAAATCAGATACACTTCGGAGTGCTTGGAGATTCTGTTAATACCCATGGCAGACGATGGTTCAGAAGCGTTAGGATCCATGGGTAACGACACGCCTTTGGCTGTGATGTCTGATCGACCTAAGCTCTCCTTTGAGTATTTCAAGCAAATGTTTGCCCAGGTAAGCCCTGCCTGTGCCATATCACTCGTAGTGTCTTGCATGAAGTTGTAGAATCCTTTAGCTAGCGTGCCAACGTAACSGTCTTCACACCTGTTCAGCACACATGCTACTTCAGATTACTGAATACGTTTTTCATCGATTCATTTGTTTTTCTGTTTCCCCATCAATTTGCTTCTTTTATGCACGTTCTGCAATCATTCAATGCTTAACTCTATGTGCTCATCACCGAGAAACAGGTAATTCTTTTTGGCCACTAAGTCCAAATGTTGTACTTGGTACTTGAAAGCTAATATCTGGACTTGCTTRATTGACAGGTTACGAATCCGCCAATCGACCCCATTCGTGAAAAAGTGGTCACATCCACTGAGTGCATGGTTGGTCCTGAGGGCGACTTGACAGAAGTTGCCGAGTCRCAGTGCCACCGGCTCTCGCTCAAAAGCCCGCTCCTGACACTGGAGGAGATGGAAGCCATGAAGAAGACAGAGCACCGTGGCTGGAGAACCAAGGTCATTGACATCACTTTTCCAAGGTCGGATGGGACTGATGGATTTGAGATGGCCCTAGACCGCATCTGTGCGGAAGCAAGGCTCGCCATAAGTGATGGCTACACTTTTCTTGTTCTTTCTGATAGAGGTACGTTTCTCTTCTGTACTCAGTATCTTCCAAAGGCATCCACATGGCACTCATAACCCRAATTTCAAGAATACTGCTGGAGGTGGTTTCTATCTGATTGTGGAKTGCTATATCCATGAGTCATAATTAAGGCCCCGCCCGCACCAATCAAGTAGCACCAATTGGCTAGCTGGTGCCTTCTTCCCTGTTTGCGAGTTGGAAGTGAGCCTTCCTTGTGCCTGCACTTGCAATGAGGAATTAGAGTTTTCAATTAGCTAAACGCCGTCRCATTGTTGGTGCGGGTAGGGTTAGTACATCAAACTATTGGTGTGGGCACAAATAGTTTACTTGTCCAGAATCGGGAAATTGAGTTTATCTCATGGAAATGAATTTGAGTCGAGCGCTGTGTATGTGTGCTTTTCGTTGGAAAGTACGCCAGCATTGGAAAGTAGTGGTTCATTTCTACCCTGTTGCTTTGACTGCAGCCACATCAGCCCTGCGAGTGCCTGTAAGCTCTTTAGTAGCTATTGGAGCCGTGCACCATCACTTGGTTGAATCGCTGGAACGCACTCGGGTTGCACTGATGCTTGAGACTGCGGAGCCCCGTGAGGTGCACCACTTCTGCACGTTGGTGGGTTTTGGTGCTGATGCCATCTGCCCATACCTGGCCATTGAGACTATCTACAGGTGAATACGCACTTCATTCATTCCCTGTACAATCATTTAATTATCATATAYTACTCAGGGACAGCTTCATTTGGCAGGGATGGTGTTGCATGGAGTTTTCTCATGGGGTGGGGGTTGCGAATGTAATGCGTGAATAGGCTTCAAATTGACGGGAAAATAGCACCTAAGAAGGACGGTACGCTATATAATCGGGAGGAAATCGTTCAAAAGTACTTCTATGCTAGCAACTCCGGCATGCTGAAAGTGCTTGCCAAAATGGGAATCTCAACGTTGGCGTCATACAAAGGAGCCCAAATTTTTGAAGCTCTGGGGCTTGCTACAGAAGTTGTTCAACGGTGCTTTAAAGGGACGCCATGCCGAATTGAGGGTGCTACATTCGAAATGCTGGCTCAAGACATGTTACACATGCACAGCCTTGCATTCCCTGCTCGGCTTCTACCAGATGGGAGCGCTGATGCAACCGCGTTGCCTAACCCTGGAGACTACCATTGGCGGTATAGAGGTATRTGTCGGCACTGCAGTTCCATGAATGAGATGAGATCAGAATTAATGTTTTGTAGCCCATTATTTTGATGATTGGACGATGAATGGACCATGAACTGATTGGAGGCGTTGGTTTGTGAGCAGGGGAGGTTCATATGAATGACCCTGATGCCATTGCGAAGCTTCAAGAGGCGGCCAGAGACAACAGTACTGCTGCTTATAGGGAGTACTCTAAAATGATTCAAGGCCTTAATAGGAAGTGCAACTTGCGTGGGTTACTGAAGTTCAAGGACTTGCCAGAATCACAACACGTCCCGCTCGAAGAAGTAGAACCTGCATCGGGGATTGTAAAGAGGTTTGTTACAGGTGCCATGAGCTATGGGTCAATCTCTCTGGAGGCGCACTCAACGCTTGCCGTAGCCATGAATCGACTGGGAGGGAAGTCCAATACTGGTAATTTCCATTAAATTCTACTTTCGTCGCGCTTCGTTTTTGTGGTGCCCATTTCGGCTGAGATACTGTCATCAGACAGCGAGATGAAACGACGGATAGACTTTAGAATCATAATTTGTTGTAGTATTTTTTCTTAAAGTAAGCAGATAATGCACATGTATGAAGGTCTGTGGGATGTGCTCGGTAAATCCACTACTACGTACTTTTTAATGTTTACTTCCACTCTATATTTGTGAAYACAGGAGAGGGTGGGGAGCAACCAGAGCGCATGGTGCCACTTGAGGATGGCACCATGAACCCACACCGGAGTGCCATCAAACAAGTTGCAAGTGGACGCTTTGGTGTAACCAGTTACTTTCTCACCAACGCAGACGAGCTTCAGATTAAAATGGCTCAGGTTACTGGACAACCGCAAAACCTTGTTGTTACAAATTGGCTTCCGTAGATTTCTTGCCACCTTCACTTATACCGGGCTTCCGAAGCTCGCTATGTTTTTCTACGTTTATTCTCAAACATATGACAATTTACTGTGTCTTTATAGTTGGCTGACATTGGAMTTTCCTTATATCATCGTAACACAAGATTTAATATTTTCAACAGGGAGCCAAGCCTGGAGAAGGAGGAGAGTTGCCAGGGCATAAAGTGATTGGAGACATTGCAATCACGAGGAACTCGACTGAGGGTGTTGGCTTGATTAGTCCACCTCCTCATCACGACATCTAYTCTATTGAAGATCTTGCACAACTGATCTATGACCTCAAGGTTGGATTTGATTTCCAGTCAAATTTGACTCAATGTCAGTTTTTACTCGCACTGAGCATTTTCTTACACAAGGTCATTCTTTTGCAGAATTCAAACCCTGGCGCCCGTATCAGTGTAAAGCTGGTGTCAGAATCTGGAGTTGGGGTAGTGGCAAGTGGGGTCGTGAAAGGGCACGCAGACCATGTCCTGATTGCTGGTCACGATGGAGGAACTGGTGCAAGTCGCTGGACTGGTATCAAGAATGCAGGTCTTCCATGGGAGCTTGGCCTAGCGGAAACGCAACAGACTTTAGTTGCAAATGGTCTTCGAGGTCGCACCGTACTCCAGACGGATGGTCAGATGAAAAGYGGACGTGATATTATGGTAGCTGCGCTTTTAGGAGCGGAGGAGTTTGGATTTTCAACCGCACCTTTGATTACACTGGGTTGCATCATGATGCGCAAATGCCACAAGAACACCTGCCCTGTTGGCATTGCCACTCAGGATCCAGTCCTGAGGGCTAAGTTTGCTGGTCAGCCTGAGCATGTGATCAATTTTTTCTTCATGGTCGCAGAGGAAGCCCGGGAGATTATGGCCTCGTTGGGCATTCGCAAGTTTGATGACCTTATTGGCCGAGCTGATCTTTTGGAGGTAAATTTATCAATTTTTCCTTCCGAAGCGTCAATGTTCCCGAAATCTGTCCTTTCTACGTACATGAATGACTACGTAGGTAGGGAATCCATTCCCGTGGCTTTCGCATATTTTTTAGTAGTTCCCGTGGTATATCGTTTTTTATGTGGGGTCCAGTTTCGAGAGGATTCCAACTTATTAAATTATGTAATATTTGGATACTGTATGAATAAGTTATGATTCAAGGATAGTCTAGGCTCTGCTTGGGACCCTACAACAACTCATGAGTATGATGCATCTCGTGGACGGATCTTTGACCTGAATAGAACCTAGAAGTTCATCTCATTTCTCACGAGCCATGTATTTGGATGTGTAAATGGGAGACTCTGTAACCCTCGGTATATGTGGTCCCTACTTTATTACCGTATGTGTTTCATGACTGAATGGTTTTTGGATTATGAATCATGCAGATGGACAAGGTGGCAATGAAAGAGAATGACAAAGTGGGCAACATCGACTTGTCGTTACTGCTCCGCCCATCAGCTGAGCTTCGTCCCGATGCTCCACAGCGGTGCATTGAAACACAGGATCACGGCCTGAAGAAAGCCTTGGACCAGAAGCTCATTGCTTTATCACAACCAGCGCTGGACAAGGGGATACCTGTGTACGTGGAAACACCGGTTGTCAATGTGAACAGAGCAGTTGGAACCATGCTTAGMCACGAGGTGACCAAGCGGTACCACCAGAGCGGACTTCCCACTGACACAATCCATGTGAAGCTCAATGGCAGTGCTGGTCAAAGTCTCGGCGCGTTTATGTGCAAGGGTATCACACTTGAGCTTGAGGGTGATAGTAATGACTACGTTGGCAAGGGCTTGTGTGGAGGGAAGATCATAGTGTACCCTCCGAAGGACAGCACTTTTGACCCGAAAGAGAATATAGTAATAGGCAATGTTGCTTTGTATGGAGCTACCAGTGGAGAGGCCTACTTCAATGGCATGGCTGCCGAGAGATTTGCGGTTCGTAACTCAGGGGCGAATACAGTCGTTGAAGGAGTAGGTGACCATGGTTGTGAGTACATGACCGGAGGCATAGTGGTKGTCCTCGGGGAGACCGGCAAGAATTTTGCAGCGGGAATGAGTGGCGGAATTGCGTATGTCCTGGATAAGGAAGGTCTGTTTCCCAAGAGGTGCAACCTGGGATTGGTGGATTTGGATCCTGTGGAAGAGGAGGATGACATTATYACGCTTCGGTCATTGATTCAGCAGCACCAGCGTGCCACCAATAGCCGTCTTGCCCGCTATGTTCTTTTCCATTTTGAAGCCTTGCTTCCAAATTTTATTAAGGTTTGGAGCTCTTTGCCTCACCTTCACCAATTCTCCTCTCTCCTTTTTACGCTTAGTTTCAGAACATTCTTGAGTGATGTTGGACTTGCACCCCTTCTATATACCAAAAAAATATATGATCTTGAGTCACTGAAAACCCTGGCTTGTGGTCTAAGATTCTGCAACTTCAGAATCATGATGACTAATCAGCTCTTGACTTTGCTTTCATCTGTTAAACTCAATATATCAGTAGAAATGCTTAAAGAAAATTAAGGTCAGATATTCGTTGAATCTTGGGTACYATGACTCGCCTCTTAATAGCATCTCGGCCTAAGGTATTCCGAGCTGACTTCTAGGATGTTATGTTTSTATAGATTACTAAGTGGTTGTGTAATATTGCGACTTCCCGTGACTAAAGGTATACCCAAGGGATTTCAAGCGTATTGTCAACGAAAAGAAGGCGAAGGCAGCAGCCGAACTTGCTGCCAAAAGAGAAGAAGCTGAGCTCGGGACTAAAGATGCATTTGCAGAACTCAAAAAACTTGCTGCTCAAGATCCTGCTCMCATTTYAGGCACTAGCCCCTCAACAAACGGTGCCTCAATTGTACGTGACACATTTTTTTTGGATTTCAATCTGTCAGTATAATTCAGAAACGTGAACACTATTTTAGATATTACTGTGAGATRGGGKACTCGAGGTTACGAGAAGCACGTCAGTGGTGTTTGACGTTCACAATTCGTACTCGCTGTCGCATTTGGAAACTATCATTTTCATTTTCAACTACCTCTTTAGAACGAACCTATACTTACAGTTTTTTGTATTTTGTCATACTTCAGCCGGCAGAACGACCAACAAAGATCAACTCGCCGAAAAAGCAGGGAGGGTTTGTCAAGTATGAGCGTGAGGCTTTGCCAATGAGACAGATTCGGGAGCGCTTGCAGGACTGGGGTGAGGTTGTGGAGCATGGCTCTAATGAGCCACTTCTTAAAACTCAGGCAGCCAGGTGTATGGATTGCGGCACTCCTTTCTGCCAGCAGGTTTCCACACTACCCAACTGTGTTTTGACCATTTACGTTGATTTTGCATTGATCCCTTTGAAGTGCGGCAGAATATAACATCGATGGGTTTCACATGCTGTTTTGGGCAGGACCATAGCGGGTGTCCATTGGGAAATAAGATTCCGGAGTGGAATGAGCTCGTGTATGAAGGCAGATGGCGAGAGGCGTTGGACAGGCTTTTGGAAACCAACAATTTCCCCGAATTCACTGGGCGTGTGTGCCCTGCGCCATGTGAAGGAGCCTGTGTACTCGGCATCATTGAGAATCCAGTTACCATCAAGACCATGGAATGTACTATCATCGACAAAGGCTGGGAAATGGGTTGGATGGTGCCAAGACCCCCTGTAAAGCGAACTGGGTACGATTCTCCTGACCTTGTCACAGCCATGCCACTACAGATAATTCTTAGTCTTCTCAGTCTGCAAATAATCAATCACACCAATTTCTAAACACAGTGAGGTTTATTGTTTTTTTGATCGCCACTTGGATTTTCAATTTTCAGTTTGATTCTGTATATCAAGTTCCTCCGAATTTTCCTCGTTACTGAATCATGAAACTGTGTGCGATTTTTCAGGAAGAAGGTTGCCATAGTAGGAAGCGGGCCGGCTGGTTTGGCAGCCGCTGATCAACTCAACAAAGTTGGTCATTCAGTGACAGTGTACGAACGCTCAGACCGTGTCGGTGGCCTCATGATGTACGGTGTTCCCAACATGAAGACGGACAAGGAGCATATTGTGCAACGAAGAGTCGATTTGATGGCTGCTGAGGGTGTTCAGTTCGTTGTGAATGCTCATGTGGGCTTGGATCCCGACTTTTCGGTGGAAAGCTTACGTTCGGGTAACGATGCTGTTGTGCTAGCCTGTGGGGCCACAAAACCAAGGTAGGGATCTCATAAGCATCATCACATTCTTTGAAGTGGCATAACTTTAAGAAATTGGCCCTTTTTTGGTTTCCCGTCTGGAATCTCAGTCCTAGGTATTAGAGCACTCTGAATGTCACGATTTTGGCGCTTTGAAACATGTCATTTTAATGAATGACCGGAAGTAGGAATGTCGGCCTGGGAAATAGAAAGCAGTACTCCCTTCTAAGGATTTGGAGACTGATTTGGTTTGGTGGACTGCAGAGACTTGCCTATTCCTGGGCGAGAACTCAAGGGTGTACACTTCGCAATGGACTTTTTGCATGCGAACACAAAGAGTTTATTGGACAGTAACCTAGAAGATGGGAACTACATATCAGCCAAAGGGAAGAAGGTGGTAGTCATTGGGGGTGGTGACACAGGAACCGACTGCATTGGCACGTCTGTTCGTCACGGGTGCACCAACATGGTCAATCTCGAGCTTCTTCCTCAACCTCCGAACAAAAGGGCACCTGGAAATCCTTGGCCACAGGTATGCAAATTTACACTCTCGAATCTCATAATCTGACGTCATTTATAAGACAACATTCTGGAATATCCTGCACAATTGTGACGCGTTCAATTGACTGTAGCACACTTGTCACACATTCCAATTATGTCATAGCCAGACTCCAGGCAGTCGGATTGAAAGGGTCAGGGTGTACGCTCCTGAAGTAAGCGCTGGTAGTAGTCGTCATAATGCTCGTCATGTTCGATGTTTTTGAGGACGTCTTTTTTCTTTATAACAACTTCTGATCTCCACAGGATAGTTATCTGGCGTTGAAACTTACTCCTTGTTTTTTCTTCTGGCAGTGGCCTCGAATCTTCAGGGTTGACTATGGGCATGAAGAATCGAAGGCCAAATTCGGAAAGGATCCCAGGTCGTACGAAGTGCTGACGAAAAAGTTCCTTGGGAATGACAAAGGAGAATTGACTGGGTTGGAATTGGTACATGTCAAGTGGGAGAAAGACTCGACAGGCAAGTTCCATATGCAAGAGATTCCTGGCTCCGAAAAAATCGTGGAAGCAGATCTCGCCTTTCTAGCACTCGGATTCCTTGGACCTGAGCAAGTACGTCCTTCTTTATCCTTTTACCCCCCTTTGTAGTACCAACAGTCCCAATGTGGGCATCATATTTTCTTATCACTTTCGAGATCGACATATGGAAGACTTAATTTTGTCCAATGCAAATTTGTTTTTTGAACATCAACGCACACCACCTTTGTGACAGCCAACTGATATGGTGAACCTTGTTGCTACAGAACATAGCCGAAAAGTTGGGGCTAGAGCGAGACGCAAGGTCGAACTTCAAAGCTGAGTTTGGCCAGTACGCTACAAACCTGCAAGGTGTATTTGCTGCAGGGGATTGTCGAAGGGGTCAGTCACTAGTGGTGTGGGCAATTGCGGAAGGAAGACAAGCAGCTGCTCAAGTGGACAAATTCTTGGTGAAAGACGATGAACTCGTTGAAGATGCGGTTCTAGTGAATGGAAACGGGAACGGGAGGCCGAAAGGACAGAAATACCCCGAAGGCCTGGACAAGGTCAAGGAAGAGGCTGTCGACGCGTGTATGGCAGTCCATGGCCCGGAGGATGGAGACGCTTTGGAGAAATGCATCGACTTGAGTGTGGAGGCTGCTGCTCTTGGTGACAACACCGTTGTGTCAGAACAGAGTTATTAGGCTGTATTCGGGTGGCTCCTGTATAGTAGGGAATGCTTGGTTTCTCATCTCTAGTCGTAGACGGCATGGATGATTTGAGTGCTGGTGGATTTGAAGTCTGCTAATGAGTGTCTCCCTCTCCGAAATCTTGAAGTTAAGGCAATGTTGATTTGCTAAATGCCTTGGGAGCTTGCAGTGCTCCGAGTGAAGTGTCTGTTTATTCTGTTTATGAAAAAACAAACACTTCATGTGGCATATGTGCTGGTGTTCCATCTTTGATGATCATAGTTTGTAACCCTTCTAGTGCATGAAATAAAAATATAGAAAAGCACGTAGCGGTTTCACAGTCGATTAGAATAAATTCCAAAATATGTTTCGATCATTCAAAAATGTAGTTCATGCAGTTGGCTCATATTGCTACCAGGCAATTGAAATAAAGATATGTTTCTGTTTTATCGGACAGTGATGCACTATTCCCTTCCACACTTCGCTTGCCAAGTTGCCAAAGCATTTTTCCAACCTGGATCAATTTTTTTTTTATTGATTTGATAGAAACTAAGAAGTTTTACAAATACGTCACTCATGGTTTGGATTGAGAGGACGGGATTAAAAATTGAATAGTATGCATTCTATTGAGTATTCATGGAGTATTCATTCATGTACCCCATGATTTGTTTCTAAGAGTGTTTATTCTAAAGAACTTGAAGTTAGTGTCGGAAAAGTACTTCTAAACGGTTGTTCAAATCATTGTGTGGTGCATTTGTCAACATGTACATCCTAAATCTCTTTTGAATTTTGGCCATTAACCCTTAAACAACGAGCTGGTCACCGTGGAAATCATGAAATCATCTGTTTTTGTACCGTGAGATTTGTTGGCTTTTAAAAAAACACAAAAGCATTCATTGGAAGTTGAAGTACTATAGATGATCTTCCCTTTTCACAATAAATATGGAGGATGAATAGTTGCACTTATGTCCTGGATGGAGAGATTCTTTGTCATTCATCGGCCAGAAAACGTCCTCAATGTCGTTTACGGGTCAAAATGATCTTTTAACTATGGAAGAATGCTGGTATTCTTGGCCAGAAAATGTCCTCAGTGTCGTTTATGGGTTAAAATGATCTTTTAACTGTAGAAGAACGCGGGGAGGGGTCCTTGTGGAAATAATTGGTATTATAAAAAACATTTGAAGATCTCCACTTTCACACTTAATTCCAAGAATGAATAGTTGATTTTCTGTCCTACGTAAGAGAATGCCTTGTCCTTGTAGAAATAATTGGTGTTAAAAAAAAAAAACTCATTTGAAGATCTCCAATTTTCACACTTAATTTCAAGGATGAATAGTTGATTTTCTATCCTACGTAAGAGAATGCCTTGTCATTCATGGGACACTAAATGTCTACGACGTCTTTTTTAGGTTAAAAATTCCAAATGAGTAATCTATGATTGGAACAATTAGACATCATTTCTCAACATCAATTCTTGTGATACTTGTTGGTGACATCTTATAGACATGGAGAGGCTTCATCTCATATACTACATTATTCCATATCTGTCAGTGAGTCATTTAGACAACTGAAATGGGATTGTAGATAAATACTCAAAGGTGATGGTGCTAATATGAAAGTATGGAGCCATTTTTTGCTTACTATGGATAAATAGTCATTGTTTAGTGGGTTGTTGAGAATAAATTCTTCTACTATTGGACGAGATAGCTATCTTGTGTTTTTCAAGTCCTTCCATCACTATTCTAATTATACGTCTCAAGTGCTTTAATATGTTATGTAATTCACATCCCTCTATTACTATCCTTTGAATTTCACATCCCTCTAAACCTCTAAACCTTATAATTAATCATCTAAAGTTTGTATTTCTAATGATAACGTGTAGATTTGAACTATTTTGAGTTTGTTTTTTGTATTGAATTGGGCGCATATATACATATTTTTGTAAGAGTATTTTTGTGGAAGAGACGTGATTGAATCCTTGGGATTTTGAAGCCACTACAAATTTTGAGAATAATTGATCAAAGCCACAAAATTTTGGGACTACTTTGAAGCCGTGTAATTTGTTTCATGCATTAAACAAATATTTTTTGCTTGACTTGCTTTTTGTCCTTGTATGATTCTTTCATGTGTCTTCCCATTTGCAATGCATGAAATCTCTAGTCCTTTGAATTGTGTCATCTCAACGAGGTCATAATTGTATGAGAAAAATGGTTTTATATGGGATGGCAATCCATTTCCAACCACTTCAGGAATTAGGCATATTTGTAAAATAGGTGTGTTGAAGGAAAAAATTTCTTTGTCCAAGGAAATTTTATCATTAAATTTTTTTTTTGTCAAAAATAAAATTACTATGAATTTCCTTCATGACAATTTTATAAAACCTATTTTTGTTATATAGGTCATTCTATTTCCAGCATAGGCTTGTTACAAAATCAATGAGAGTGATAATTGTGGCTTTCAATGTACATATAGTGATCATTTTATACTTTCAATGTACACTTCTTGAACATTTATGTTGCTCCAACTACTACGTGCCAATTGTAAGTTGTAATGTAAACCACAATTGAATGGAAATACATCAACCTATACTATGAAAATATGGGAGGGTGGTGGTGAGAATGGGTTGCCTATTCTAGATGCTTTAAAACAAAAAAGTAATTTTTTTAAAATTTATTCAAAAGACAATGAAATTTTGCACACTTTCAAGATTTCAATTCTTTAAATTATTATTGATGAACGAGGGTGACTTCAAGATCTTTTCATATTGGCAAGCCACAGAATGTTGAGTTTCAAAATTATGAATTTGRTTTGGATGAAGTCCTAACTTAAACATCCAATGGTAACTTACTTCCGTCAGCTTCTTAATCAAATTGAAAATCAGTTAAAGCCGGCCTAACCAAACGGACAGAACTCAGAAGCCAAGGCGCAGCCGCAACGCCTCACTTTCCCACCAAAACCCTCCGAATTCAAAAAACCAGAACGGTACTTCCGCCAAGACCCAGACCATTGAAGACAAACCCTCAATTGCCAGCAGCGCCTAAATCGCGACCGTCGATCCGGAGATCCAACGAATCAGGTACAACCAACCGGAAGACCGCAGTTGAAACTCGCGCAGACTTCCAAGAAGATATTAATGGCGGCAACGACAATCTCAGCCTTTAAAACACCTAGATCCAACGGTACAAAGTATTATAACCCAAAAAAAACAGGGCAGTGGGAACGGGGACCTCTTTATCTCTCTCGCGCCTCCTCTTTGCTCGCCAGTGTGCTCGACGCTCCTGTTTCTCAGGCCTTTGCGCGCGCTTGCTGCTTCGGCCGGGCTGTCCGCACACTCGCCGTTGCTCGCATCGCCGCCTTCTTACGGAGTTTCAGCTAGCGAAAGAGGTTCCAGAGTTTGTCTAGTCAAGATGAGAGAGATTTTGCACATTCAGGGAGGGCAATGCGGAAACCAGATCGGAGCCAAGTTCTGGGAGGTAGTTTGCGAGGAGCATGGCATTGATCCTACCGGTACGTACCAGGGCGTGTCCGACTTGCAGCTGGAGCGCATCAACGTGTACTACAACGAGGCGAGCGGCGGCCGATATGTGCCTCGCGCCGTGTTAATGGATCTGGAGCCCGGGACAATGGACAGTGTGCGTTCGGGTCCCTATGGTCAGATCTTCCGTCCCGACAACTTTGTGTTCGGTCAGACTGGAGCCGGTAACAACTGGGCGAAGGGTCATTACACTGAAGGAGCGGAGTTGATCGACTCTGTTTTGGACGTGGTCCGCAAGGAGGCTGAGAGCTGTGACTGCTTGCAAGGTATGTATGCACGTGAATAAACTTTGGAAGTGTTGACCGAGTATGTGAGAAGGAAGAGTTAACGGGAAATGTTGGCCCGCAGTCGAGTATGTGCTGAGATTTTGGTTTTGSGAATGATACAGGGTTTCAGGTTTGCCACAGTTTGGGAGGAGGCACCGGATCTGGCATGGGCACATTGTTAATATCGAAGATCCGCGAGGAGTACCCTGACAGAATGATGCTGGATGGAGCAAAAACAACCACTTAGAGTTGTTTTGCTAGTCCCAAATAACAATTATAAGCCAAATTTGATTAATTTCAACATCAAAAAGTGCAATAGGAAGATCATTTTGGGACAAAAAAAGAAGGCCAACAGGAATATCATTATGGGACAGAGGGAGTAGTATTTAAGGGCCATTCTCACTCGACACTATTTAGGATCAGTTTAAGAAAAAAAAAGTAATTACTGTTCAACGTAACTAGAGGTAGCATCCAGAATTTCAAGTCCCTTGATATACGGAACTCACAAAATAACCTTTTATTCTCCCTGCCTTCACATAATTCATGACGTTTTGGGAGATGGATTCACATCACAAATCGGTTTTTGGTAAAACTGACGTTCGCCCCCTTCTCCTCCCTTGCATTTCACTTCAATCATTTCTCCAACCCTACCTAGTTTTCTTCAATGACGTTGTTTTTCACCCATTTTCCCGACTTGGTGCTCTCCATTCTCTTGTATTTTTTTCTTCAGTACTTGATTGTTTCATTCGCTACAACCTATTAAGGATTGTGGCACTTTTGGCTTGCGGAAGTTTTGTGATTCCGTGTTGGAATTGAAGCAAGGTCCTCGATTTACAAAAGGGTAACGATTGAGTCCATGACGCGTTTCTTGTAATTGCAAGTTCTACCATTGCTTCCGCATCATTAGTTTGAAATTGTTGTGTGCTTGTCATCAAGCAAGTACGTTTTGCTTTAGAGGGTATTCTCGGGTTTCCATTTTTTTGCTTTTCTACTATGTTTGTAGCGTTTTTGCATGAACTTTGAAGTTTAGGTTCACGATCATGGACATCAATTATCATTTTCATGGTTATTTTGAAATTCCCTCGATGCTTTTGAATGGGCTCTTTTTTTTAGTGGAAGACATTGTGTCGCCTTCTTCCACTCCTGGTACCGCTCAACTGGTCCTCCTCCTCTATTATGGTGCATCTCTAGTACACTTCGTTCTTTCTTGAATATTTCATTCTTGAAGCAATTTTTTTCTGCTGCAGGGAATGATGTGGACTTGCTGTCAATATTTCTTGCCCTCTCTTCTTTTGCTAGGAGTTTGAGGCAGCACGGTCTTGATTATTTCAATTTTTTGTAATCCCCTAGTAGTTGCTTCATTTCTCTTAGGTAAGAATTCTCAACATTTTTTTTTCTTCATTTCCCAATTTCGAAATCCCTCCCTACCTCTTTCAATGTAGGTCTATGAAGCTCAGGGTCAAAGTAAAGGTCATTAGAGTGACCACAATTGTGTTTTATAATAATTAATGCCAATTAGGGTTTGGGGTGCCATTGTCAAGGGCAAATTTTTATGATACTCTATTYTGTTGAAAATAATGTCTCCTATTCCACTCTCTTGCAGGTCGCAGTGAAAAATTTGGTACCATTTCTAGAAGTATGCCAAGTGGATAATGGTTATGCTCCTTACTTTGCATTCACTCTAAGTACCTGGATACTTCTACAATTACTGACCTTGCCTCAAGTTACTATCATCCTTCCTCTTCTACAAGGAGAAGAAGATGAATCGATTGTAGATGGCATTGTCAAAAATTTTAGGCTACCTACTTTTGATCCACTAGCCACTGTTTGCTTTGGCTTACAGAGCTTCCGCCTTTGCCCTGCTTTCCATTTGCTTGACAATGATCTAAGATATTGGGTGAAGTCCCAATCTATGACATGGTTTTCTAGATTCCTTGTCAACAAATATGACGACACAAGTTTAGCATATGAACCCTAATTTTTGGCATAACACTACAAAATCGAGTAAGTGGTTTCGAAAATCTAAGTTCAACATGCATACATCTTTTAGAAATTGACTAACTTGAATCCCAAAATTTCTCCTACATATAGCAAGTAGTGGAATTGTAAGTTCAATTTTAACTACATTTGAATCTAGTATGAAAAAAATTAGATGCTTAATTTGTTCTTCCTTATGGTACTATGTACTAACACTCTCATTGGAATTCCTTAGATTTGTATCTATTACCATACCTTGATTGGATCTACCTCCAAAGCATCACCGGTGTAATATACGTTGAACATGCACAATTTCTCCATAGAAGTGCATTGGCAAGTTTGGAGTGGACAACATGGGTGCACCCATAGGAAAGTGCTTAATACATTACAAAAATTTGAACCTTGCAAAAGGCCGCGAGTTTTTTCTACAACARTGCAATTAGAGAATTTTATTTTTATTTTTTCAAAAAACAAATTCTTACAAATGACATGGCACTACTAGTGCCACATCAAATTTTGATTTAAAATTTTTCTTTTCTAAATTAAAAAACAATAATCAATAAAAAATAATCATTTCAATAAAAAAAATAACTTTATATTTTTTCTATATTTGCACAACCAMCCCCACCTACCCCGGCAGAAATCAAAACAGCCCTTGGTAGGGTTCAGGTTTTTTGTAATGAATAGCATTTGTTCTTAAAACACCTTGTATGACCCTCAAACACCAGAACAACAATTTTGGGTGATTGGAATCTCTTTTTTTCCCGACATTTAGCAATTTCTTGTGGCCTTTGCTAGACATCTATAGAATCTATCCAAAAAGGCCACAAAGAATTGCTAAATATAGGAAAAAAAAGAGATTCCTATCTATAGAATCTATCCAAGSACACATGAGACTRAGTTGMTTTTTGTAATTCTATGCAACCTAAYATTGGTTGACAAAATCTCATATRAGGTTGCATGCCTAGTAGCTTCCTACCCCTTTTTGATGGTAGGAGAGGCTCCAAATTTGGCAACCAAAGTTTATAAAGATGCAAGAAACATCACTGGATTCACAATATTGAAAGGACATGAACAACAAGTGATGTTGTAGTATGCATACGATACAAGCTACACACTTGTCGAATCAAACAACAATGTAATTGAATACACCTTGAGTGTCTTTAGGCAATAAAAAAAACTACTAGGCATGTCTTTTGGCTTAAATATAGGAATAATAGATGTAGACCTATTTTTTAAATAGAAAATAGAAAAAAATTAAAAATTAAAAATTAAAAATTCTTGATCACCACGCGTCCACGCCTCCTGCAACTTTTATTAGCAAAGAGAACAATCATGTCAATCCTATATTCTTTTCAAACTCATGGTTCTACATTAGTGTGTAGGGAGGATCTTTCAAGTTACTAAAAAGATTCATAGCAATTTATGGGATTATTATTGGTGAAGCTTGGTCAATTAAGTGATAGCTCAAGTAAATTGGGATGATTTTTGCTAAAAAGGTTGGAAGAAGGCTTAATCTAATTGATMTAGAGGAGGTTATRCAYGTCTTGYTCATTSAATGGGTCATGATGGCTCTAGAGTTTGAAGAATCCAAAGTATATAGGGAGGCCAAAGTTTTGTTTGCACGYAGGTYTTTATAGACACTCTAAGTGAACCCCTYGAGATCCAACTTCAAAATCGTCCTCAACCATTAGGTTATCTTAAGTCTTACGACATAYTTAGGAYARAYGGCCTCCTTTGGTACATTGGGTAATGTCATGTAGATTCCTAGTGCCTTGAGGCTCACAGAAAAACCTTAATACAATATAGAAAAAGGTGGTAGGGGCAATAGAGATCACAACACCCAAAACTTATAAAGAGATATTTAAGATGATGGGCCTTTAKTTTTTTGGATAAATTCCAAGGCTTTGAGATGGAAAGAACAAAAATACTCAACAAGTAGGGCCTTATCAAATGGAGGTTCTAGAGAATTTAAGAGAGTATATGAAAGAAAAGATTCAAGAATGGATATCAAAGTTCCTTTAGGAAATTATTTCCCAAATTCTCAACTCAATCCGTCAACATAAAAAAAAAAAATTAAAATTTTTAATGCACGGACTTTAAGCTAAGAGGATTCAAATTCTTATAATCTAGTCTAGCAAGGTGCAAAAGAATCTATTGTTTTTCACTTTATGCCAATATCTAGCAATCTACATTGATGAAGTTTTTGAAATTTCTGCCTTATATTTTAATATATAAATCTAGTGATATATCCTATAATTGGATATTCTAAAAATCAAATTCTTAGTAAGTTTAATCATTGCATTGTAGAAATGGAAATTTCAAGTGATTTTTGACAAAAAAATAGCCTTAGGACTTTAGATGTTAACTTTTCATGGCCTCACAACTCCTTGATAACGGAGGTTTTCAATCAAATATTCCAATTTCTTTTTAAATTGCTCATGGATGTGCTTAAATTTTCAAATTTTAACCATTCAAAAGTAAAAGACTTCTTTGTGAAATTAATTGTGAAAATTATTGATTGTTGGATTTATTTTATTTTATTGACTATTGGATGATCAATTTAGTAGCCAAAATATGCGGCTTTGGAGGATGAATAAATTGTATGGGAATCTAAGGCAAATGTGGTATATTTTTAATCTGAAAAATTAAAAAATTAAAAACTCTCTCACATTTGTATACATTTTCGGACAAAAGAAGTAGAAACCAAAATTGATGAAGTTGGATCCTACAAAAAATTTAAAGTTTTAAAATAAGCATTAATTTTTTAAATTGAATAATTCATAATACAAGCATATTGTTTAGAACATCTTCAAAAAAGCTGGAATCATTTAAATTATCTTATGCTTTTAATCACACTAGATTGAACCTTGTATTTTTAAAATTGCTATATATAAATTTGAAAAAAAATCTCCAAAACCATTTTGTCTGTACAGAGTATAGACTAGAAGTGTTTTCTTAATCCATACTATTCCATTCTTGGAACAAAATTATGTTTGTTTTCTTTGTTCTCTTTCTCTAGTAGACTACATTTTCTACATAAAATTTCAAATACTTCCTATATTGAAATTTTGAAAATGGAAAAATGGAATAAGCAGGTCAGCTTGTTCTTTTACAAGATTTTGATTTACAAAATATTGAGATTTGTTTAACCCTACCAATAACTTGCCATTGAAAAATTAAAGAAGAGGCACATTGTGTCCTTTTAGTTCTTGAAAGGTTAAAGTTATGGGGGCTTTTCTTTCCATACTTGATTATTCGTTCAATGATTCTAATTTTCACAAAAAAAATTTAATATTTGTAATATCGCATACTAGTAATCACTTTATAACATTTTTAATTAGAAATTCACATTACTAGAGTTTAAACTACTTCAATTTTCAAAGTTAACATGTTGAAATGTTAACCCCTAAAGGACCAAGCTGCATTTTTTGGCAACATAGCAATTTTGGGCAGCTCACTATGAATGGAGTTTTCATTACTTTTCTTTGAAATTTTAACACAACATGTGTCCAAGTAGTTTTAAGGCCCAACAATTTTCATAACATTTGAATGCATTGTTAAAACATTATTGCATGATATGTGATTTTTTTAAAACTTTGGGCAGCTCGGGCAGCCCAAAAAAATTATTTAAAAATCACTTTTTGAAAATATGAAAATTTGAAACTGGTTCTTTACAATTATATGTAAGTGGAAAGCTTTGAATCATTCCATTTGGATTAGTGAGCTAAAAGTTATGAGGAGTTTTAGTTTGTGGGTAGGTATGGCTTTTAGAGACTCCATACGTACCCACAAACTAAAACTCCTCATAACTTTTAGCTCACTAATCCAAATGGAATGATTCAAAGCTTTCTACTTATATATAATCATAGAGAACCAATTTCAAATTTTAATTTTTTCAAAAACTAATTTTAAAGAAGTTTTTTGGGCTGCATGGACTGCTCAAAGTTCAAGAAAATCACATATCATGCAATAACTTTTTAACATTGTAGTCAAATGTTATGAAAATTGTTGGGATTTAAAGTTACTCCTTGGACACATGTTGTGTAAAAATTTCAAAGAAAAGTAATGGAAACTCCATTCATAGTGAGCTACCTAAAATTGCTATGTTGCCAAAAAAACGCAGCTTGGTCCTTTAGGGGTTAAAATGTTTGTGTTGAAATGTTGTGTTGATGTTGAAAATAGGCGTATTTAAATGTGGCTTATTCTCTCAAGAGAAGCCTCACTATGGCAATAAAATATACTACGCAAAACAAATTTATCAATAAATTTGCAACTTAGATAACTATTCAACTTTTCAAAAGGTCTAATTTCTTTGCATTAAAGTAATACAATTGTAGGCAAAGGAACATACAAATTAACTATCCCCCCTCCAAAGATGTAGAAACTTATGTCTACAATTCCCTCCCTCTTTTTAGAGCCGTTGATATTGATTCTAAAAAAATACCCCCCTCTCCAATGCCGTAGATCTCCATTTATAAAAGTAAGCTATAGACATTGATTGCCGTTGTGAGGGACAATCTTGGATGTTAGTTTGGGACTCCAGGAATATAGAATAACAGTAGAGAATACACGTGGTATGCAATATATATATATATATATATATATATATATATATATATATATATATAATACGTATGGCAATCCCAAATGCCCCACATTGTGAACAATGAACAATGAAAAGTACACATCATACAATAATATTTTTAACCATATAGTCAAAATTTATGAAAATTGTTGTTCCTAAAATCGTTATGTTTTCAAAAATGATTTACCATACAAAAATAGCCCCCAATTTTTGACACACTTACCTATTTGGGGGTGGGGGGGAGTACCACTTAGTACACCCCAAAAATGAATTTGGAGCTGAAATTTGGAAGGGGCAAATTTCTAGAAGATTCAAGTCTTGTTATTGTTCTAAGGCATTCTAAAAATAGTTGGTTGTATGTTGTATAGAACTCCACCAAGAGAGCTTCTTTCTACTTGCATTTTGAAACATGTAAATTATTATTTTGGTGGTTCTTTTGGTGAACAACTAATTTACAAATGACTAGTTTTTAATTTTTCCAATTTTTTCCATATTCTTTACATATTAAAACATTAAAGGTTTGTGTGGTTAAAATTTCATAGCAATCCAAGAAGTTATGAGTGATTGAGAAGCATTTTAGTAGAAGGAGGTTCAGTCATAGATGTGATTTTTTTGTTACTTTTTTCACTATTTTTCTGACATTTCAAATCCATTTTGCGGACACAATGATTCATTTGAATGATATTTTTTTCCACCAAAGTGTATATATTATGTTTTTGAATCACTTTGAAGGTTAAAGTTTATTCATTTGAGTAGGTTTAGAAATCGAATTTCACCTCCAAATGTGTTTTTACGAAAATTTCAGCACCTTTTTTCAACACTAAAACATTATAACCATTCAATCTATACGGTCAAATGACCCCAAATTTGTTCCACAACATCTACAACATGCACACTACAATATTGTACGGTTGAGATCTTCATACCTTACTATGATTTTGACTTTTCAGACTTGCAAAGGCAGGCAATTTTTAAGCCTAGTTGGACCTTTGACGTTTAGGGGTTAATGATACTCAATCAAAGTCATATTAAGTGAAATAAGGCTTTCCGATTTCACAACTTTGAGCCTAGTTGCCACTCTTCCAAAAAGCCTTGAACCCTTGAGGAAGAAACACCCAAAACCATCCTTGTTCCCATTCTTGTATCCCTGGACTACCACTAAATGTGTCCTTAGACTTTAACGGATGTGTCCTCCAAATGCTTAACTTTGATTCGCTGACACATTTGAAGGACACGTACTTAATTCCAATGGATTGACTGTTGATTTTTGCAATATTCAATTTAGGGTTCACCTATGTGACAATTTAGGGAATTTTCACTTCAAAAATCATAGAAATTACACATCACATCCAAAAAATCTAATTTTTTGTGTGTGATTTTCACTTGTTGATACTACAAAAATACTACTTTTAGAAAAAGGTGCCTCCCACTATGCTGAACTGCTAATACTGATGGTTTTGAGTGTTTTCCATGGTATGACAAATATGATGAAACATAAAACATCATACTCTCACTCGATCCCTGCATCCACTACAAGTTAACAGAACTTGGTGCTCCCATAAAGTTTTTTTCAGAAAGTTGGTTTGGACCTGAGACTTATTATTTAGTACGTTGGGCCCCCTCTCCCCACTTGTTCACCTGAGGTGGGGCTCCAGTCCAGTTTTGCAAATGCTTGGAATGACTCTTGGCAGAAAATTTTGCTGCCGCTGCAGCTGCTGGGGTGTGTCAGTGGTAAGGTGTACCCTCGGAATGGCCCTCCCGAGATGTACAGCCTACATTCATTTCAAGTGTTCAATTGCTTAACCTTAGACGAACTTTAAGTTCCATCATTCCTCCCTACGGGCTACGGCCCAACAAAGGACAACCCCAGTCCAGTACTCCAGTGGCAGCAATGGTAACATGGGTCTGCCGAATCTGACAAGAAAAATACTGCTGCAGGTGACCATACTTTTACTTCAGTTGCCTGCAGCAAAATTTTGATGTTTGGGGACTTGCCAAGACTTAAGGCGACCCCCTAATGAAAAGTTCCTAGGGCTGATTGCATTTTAGGGTTAAGATAAAACAATTTTCAGGAAATTTATAGGCAAAGAGAAATGGAATTGGCATAGAATGCAAGTTGTTTCATATTTTTTGGACCATTGTGGAATTAGTTATGAATTTATGAAGTTGAAACAAAATGGTCACTAGAAGTGATCCCCTCTTTCAATGTTCATTTTTGGTACTTTGAAGAAAGAAAAATGTACCTTTGTGTTAGAGGTTGCATTTAGAGAGCAATTGGTTATAGAGCACCCTACGTTACAGTAAGGTGGGCTTCTTTCAAATGCCACTTTTTGCTATTATTATTAGACATGTCAAATTTTTAAATTCTCTTGTTGACAAGTGAAAGGAGGTTCCAACAAACCAAAGAATGTGATATTTGGATATAGTTTGCAAAAGTTGTGAAGGGTCAAAGCTTTTTTGGTAGAGGTTTCAAAATTTGTTTTTTTCACATATTGGAGTCACATATTGATTTTGGAGATGTGCACAAAGTGATGATGATGGTTTGGAGGGCATTTGGTCATTTTTGGGTGCCCACCTTATTTATTTTGGTCTTTATGCAAATAAAAGAAGGTTTCATTACAAAAAAGTTTTATTTAGCAATAGACAAAGGTGCCTTTGGAAGTCATTTACATTAATTGTGAATTTCATTGATCTAACATGTACCAATCACCATGCTAATTTTCTATTTGAAACTTAGTTCAAAGATTCAAATCCAATACAAGTCACTTCCCTTAACCTTATAAACCTACTTGATAAATTTTGACCCACTAGCAAAGGTGGAAGGAACTACCTCTTTTTCTTTAGTCATGGGATCAATGAGCCTTGCTAAAGCTTGTTACAAGTGCAAAAAAATAACATAACCCCCTTTTTGTCTTCCCAAGGTTTACTACTTTTTTTTATAAAATTAGATGCAACTTAATTATTTTCTCCATAGAGTAGTAGCGTCCTTATAAAATTTTGGAACTTTATTTTGAATTTTTCTTCTTCAAAAGGACCGCTCTACAACTTCCAAATGTGAGTATCTAAAACATGAATATTTATTCTAAGAAGCCTATTGAATATGATCCGAACAAGGATTGGATACAGTACACCAAATAACTTACCAACATTCCTTCATTGAATCCTTGAAAATACTCAAAGTCACAATCACTCCCCACCACCACCACAAACTCCATTGCTCTTAATCCCTAAACAATGCATCCAAAGACTATGTAAGGAATTTTAATATTCTCTACCTTGTATGTTCTATTTTCGAATTAAATAYGAGTGAAATTTTCGTTATTTTTTCAAGACATGAAATCAAATCTTCCACATTTCATAAAATTTTCAATTTTTTCATGGAAATTCGAAGTTGCTATGAATTTCTAATGAACAAGTGAAAGAAATTCAAGTCATTCTATACTTAAGAAATTAGTAGACCATGGTTAAAGGCCTAAAATTCAAGTTGCAATTCAATGTTGAGTTTTAGGGGT